>LR753571.1:169647-193452 GCA_902729485.2 Mus minutoides
TGTTTTTTTTTTTTTTTTTTTTTTTTTTTTTTTTTTTTTTTGGTTTTTTGAGACAGGGTTTCTCTGTCTAGCCCTGGCTGTCCTGGAACTCACTTTGTAGACCAGGCTGGCCTCGAACTCAGAAATCCGCCTGCCTCTGCCTCCCGAGTGCTGGGATTAAAGGCGTGCGCCACCACGCCCGGCTTGACACCTCTTTTTGTGACAGGGTCTCTTACTTGGGACCTTTAGATTTGCCAGTAAGCCCCGCGATTCCTCTTTGTACCACCACCACACACACATAGAGTTTTCATGACTATGGGGGGGGGGTTAACTCAGGCCCACAAGTTTGCAGGTAAGTCCTTCATCAACTGAGCCATCTTCTCATTCTCTCCCTTTCTTTAAATCCTTCTCAAGATCCTGGAGGAGGAAAGGACCTGGGTAAATACAAAGACTGTAGGTAGTTAAGTGGGTGTCTTGCCATTTCCCTTGAAAACTGCATAGAACAAAATGACTGTATCAGCAAGTGACACTCCAGGGACAGCTGGGGGTCCTCCCAACTCCTAGTCTCAAGGGCTCTAGAATAAAATAGACTATGGACTAAGTTAGAAAATATTGCCTTGGCAAGCCTTGCCCCTGGAAGCTGGTGAGGGAGGGTGTCCTGGAACTAAGTATTTTCAGGGACTGTCTTTGGAGTCTCCTGAAGCTTCTAAGACTCCTGGTGGGATCATCCCAAACAGGTAGAGGATCAGAAAATCACAAAACCAAGATCTGTGCGGGAACTGACTCTGGTTCCTCACCAAAGGCTTAAAAATCAAAAGGAGCCCGGCGTGGTGGCGCACGCCTTTAGTCCCAGCACCTGGGAGGCAGAGGCAGGCGGATTTCTGAGTTCGTGGCCAGCCAACTCTACAGTGAGTTCCAGGACAGCCAGGGCTATACAGAGAAACCCTGTCTCGGAGGGGAAAAAAAAAAAAAAATCAAAAGGAATTGTGTAACCCATACATCGAGCACTCCCCCACCAAAGGCCAAGCAGGGGACTTGGCCCTCTGCTCCTAAAGAGCTTTAGGGCTTTCTCCAACACCAGGCTCCACAACTCCTCATTGTGCTGAGGTGTCAGCGCTATTCCACAAAGGCTCCGGTCCCCAGGCAGGGGGATAAAGTGCCTAAGAACAGAAAGGTGGTTGTTATACCACCTTGGGAATGTACTAAATGCCACGGAACTGTATGCCTTACAAAGAGAAGTAGTTTGTGCTATGAATTTCATGTATACCCTGAATAAAACAAAACAAAACAAAATTCTACATTAAGGGCAGGGAGAACTGAGCCCCCAGCTTTGAAAGGGGTCAGGGCTCCTTGCAGGGAGTGGCAATGCCACACAATGTGAGGGCTAGGCTGGGCCTCTCCCCGCCCCCGCCCCCGCCCCCGCCCCCGCCCCCGCCTCCTCCACCAGATGGGAACTGGGACTCAAGGAGAAAGGCCCAACTGGGCCACGCAGGGCTACAGCCGCAGAGTCAACCAGAGAATGCTTGGGCCACAGCCGTCGGCTCATTTGCATCATAAGCGATTGGCTTTCCCGGCTCGTCCCTCATTAGGACACAATGGACAGTTGTTTGCTGGCGCAGCAGATCATTTACCAAGGGAGAGAGGGGACAAGTGACTGATAGACTGTGGTGTTGGGGGCGCTCAGCAACCCTCCACCCCTGCGTTCCATCAGCCACGGGAACTTTTGTTTGCACGCTGAGAGTGGACCTTCCAACGCCAAGCAATCCCCTCCTTTGGCAGAGGTGCTGAGAGGATGTGAGACTTGCAGTCAAACAGCTAGAGCTGGGGCTTCCGGTACCAGGAGCAGAGTCCAGATTCTTGTTCCGGGCTCAGCCCACTTCAGCTCTGCGGTCTCTTCCCCCTTCCTCTTTCTCACCTGGGGTTCTAGCTCTCCGTCTCCTGTTCTGGTCTTTGGTGTCCAGTGTGCTCGTTCCTGTGTGTGTCTCCTATCTCATCTCCTCACCCTGCCTTACCTCTAACCCTTATAATGGATCTGGCAGGAGTGGCGTGGAAATTTGTGATGTGGAAACTAGTCTGTGTTTTGGGGGGACAGGTGAGGACAGAACACGTCATGTCAAGGTGTCATTTTTTTTGTTTTGTTGTTTTTTTTCTCTCCTCCGATTTGAGATTCTCTAACTGATGAGTGAGTGCCCTGTTACAGGCATGCACTACCAAACCTGGCTTGGAGCCTACTATAAACCAGACACGAAGACGGCCTGAAGACGGCCATGTTTTATTTCTTGCCATCTTTCAAAGTAGAGCGCAGTTCAGGGAGGTTGAGTAACTTGGGCAGGAATACCCAGCTGGCCAGAGCTAGTTGGGTTTTTGTTGTTGTTGTTTGTTTTTGGTTTTGTTTTGTTTTGTTTTGTTGAGACAGTGTTTCTCTATATAGTCCTGGCTGTCTTGAAACTCACTGGTCCTGAAACTCACTCTGTAGACCAGGCTGACCTCGAACTCAGAAATCCACCTGCCTCTGCTCCCAAGTTCTGGGATTAAAGGCATGCATCACCACTGCCCTGCTGAGTGATAGTTATTTGATTCAAAAACCCTAGCTGGGTGTGGTGACATACACTTTTAATTCTGGCACTTGGGAGGCAGAGACCATCCAAACTCTTAAGTTCGAGGCCAGCCTGGTCTTCATTGAGTTTCAGAACATAAAGAGGCCCTGTCTCAACAAATAAACACAAACAAAAAAGCAAAAGAAAACCCCTCTGTTCTTCCCTTAGACATCCCCTCACAGTGTCTAACACCGAGTGGTAAGAGGCTCATTCCATGCCCAGCCTCGCAGAAGGCAGCCACCGACGGCTCTGGTCTCCAGTGATAACCTCCTTGAGGACCTATACCAACTCCCACCTTTCTCTGGGCCCCCTTTGCAGGATGGTGAACAGCACAGATGCAAGGCTTTTACCAGTCCCCTGGGGGTGACAGGGAGGCAGTGATCCAAGCAGAGCAACCTGGCAAACCAGACCATGGGGGTCTCCCTCCTGCTAACACCCTTCCCTACTCCCATCTGCCCCTCCCTTTTGTGGGTCAAAGCTGCCAGTTTCTGAATCTGCTTCATTATGCTCTGGGGGGGAAGGGAGAATCAGGGTGACGGGTGTCTATGTGCATGAACATAAGGCCTTCGGGTTCATTCTGACACTGAATGAAAAACTCGCCAATTATTCGTCCAATCTCATTAATATGCAGACAGACATCTGTTATTTAGGAGTCAACAGCAGAGGCATTTTCTTGGGGGGGGGAGGGGTACTTATATACATCTCTCATCTCTGGCTACTGTGGGATAGCTGCTTGGGATTCACCCTAGCCCACCAGAATTTGGAGCACCCCATCTCTCTGACTTCATTGTAGCCTTGAGGAAGGGAAGTGGGGGTTGGCTAAAGATGGAGGGCAACCTGGAGCTCAGCTGAAAGGAGAGAGGCAGAGCAGAACCAAAATTATAGAGAAAACCTCTAGAACAAAGAGCTGAGCTCTTCTTGGGGAAGAGGGTGGAGCAGAGAGAGCGTCAGTAGAACGGCCTGCCAGGGTCCTGAAGTCCACTGGGAAATTAGAGACATGACAACTTGCCCTCCTCTTCAGGCCACTGGACAAATCCGAGTGGATCTGAGCAGGTTGCTCTGGCAACGTAGGTCCTTAGAGACTTCAGAGAGCTGGGCATGATAGCATATGCCTTGCCTGTAATCCCAGTACTGTTATGGTTGAGGCAGGAGGATTACAAGTTCAAGGCCAGTCTGAGTTATATAGTAAGACCCTGACTAGCTGAGTGGTGGTAGCACACGCCTTTAATCCCAGCACTTGAGAGGCAGAGGCAGGCGGATTTTTGAGTTCGAGGCCAGCCTGGTCTACAGAGTGAGTTCCAGGATAACCAGGGCTACACAGAGAAACCCTCTCTCGAAAACCAAAAATAAAAAGACCCTGACTGAAAAACAAAAATAGTTGGGCATTGTGTCCCAAGCCTGTACCCCTCAAAAGAGCCATTTTCTGATGTTCTTAATTGCTGGGCAGGGTGATGTAGACTGAGACATGTTATATCAGTATAGATAGATAGATAGATAGATAGATAGATAGATAGATAGATAGATAAACAGATAGAATATATTTTTCTCCAAATTAGGGTCTCACTGTGTAGCTCTGGCTAGCTCCTATCTCCCGAGTGCTGGGGTAAAAGGTGTGTGCCACCATGCCCATCTGGAGGAGATTCCTATATTAAAGGCCAGCCTGGGCAACTTTGTGAAACCCTGTTTTGAAACAAAAGATAAAAAGGGAGTCCCTAGGGAAATGGTCAGTCCAGAAGACATACATATGAGTGACATTATACTGACTGAGTAGGTTGTCTGTTTATACTTAGAATTGTAATAATGAACTGGGCGGTGGTGGCACACATCTTTAATCCCAGCACTTGGGAGGCAGAGGCAGGTGGATTTCTGAGTTCAAGGCCAGCCTGGTCTACAAAGTGAGTTCCAGGACAGCCAGGGCTATACAGAGAAACCCTGTCTCGAAAAACCAAAAAAGGGCTGGTGAGATGGCTCAGCAGGTAAGAGCACCCGACTGCTCTTCCGAAGGTGATGAGTTCAAATCCCAGCAACCACATGGTGGCTTACAACCACCCGTAATGAGATCTGAGAGCCACCTCTGGTGCATCTGAAGTCAGCTATAGTGTACTTATGAATAATAAATGAATCCTAAGCTGGGCGTGGTGGTGCACGCCTTTAATCCCAGCACTCGGGAGGCAGAGGCAGGCAGATTTCTGAGTTTGAGGCCAGCCTGGTCTACAAAGTGAGTTCCAGGACAGCCAGGGCTATACAGAGAAACCCTGTCTTGAAAAAACCAAAATCAATCAATCAATCAATCAATAAATATTGATACCAGGCCAGGCATGGTAGTACATGCCTTTAATTCCAGCACTTGGGAGGCAGAGGTAGACAGATCTCTGTGAGTTCAAGCCCAGCCTGGTAAACTATGTTAGTTCCAGAACAGCCAGAGTTGTTATAGACAGAAACCTTTTCTCAAAACAACAAAAGACTCTGTCAAAGAGTCAAACAAGGTTCTTATTGTTTTTTAGCTCTCAGGAGCTTCAAGATAGCTATGGCCATCCCCCTTTCCTAGGTATGAAATCGAGGGGTCAAGCAAGTGCCGGGGCTGGGGCTTTGCCCAGTGCTCCCCAGGGGGACAGCTTTAGGGCTGGACACAAGCCCTAGGGCTCTTTCTAGGAAGGGCTGGAGTCACTGTTAGGTTTGGGGCTTCATACACTGAAGTGTTGGCGAGATTAGCCCAGGAGTCTCTCACCCACCCCTGGCTGATGTCCAAGGTTAAATAATACACGGTCAGTACCACAGCACAATTGGTTGTTTATTTCATTAGATGGTTATCGATGCTACATTGGTGTATAAATTGGGGGGCAGGGAACAGCTGCAGAGGAAGAAGCTAACTCTAGCACACTGGACCAGGGATTGGATGTAAGGTCCCCTCCCACCTGCAAGGACTTTTCGGGACCTATGGACAGCCCCATTGTCTCTTCCTACCCTTCAGGATCCTAGGTCCTGAAAGCCACTCTCCTCCCCAGAAATAGGTCTGGCAACACAGCCCTGAAGAGGGAGCCGAATTCCCTCCCCACTGGTTTATATTAAACTTTGGGGGTTCCTCCCACTGATTTATCTTCCTAATTATGTTTGCTTTAGGCAGTTATTGAAATGCTCTTGCATTCTCTAAGCACAAATAGCACAGGAGGAAGATTGGGGAACTGAAGGGGTGCAGACCTTGCACTGTGGTAACTACAGGCTTGAACCTGCTTTGTATCAGAAGTACCCTGCCAAAATTCTCCATTGTTTTGAAGGTGGGGAAGAGTCTCATTCCATAACCCAGGCTGGCTTTGAACTCTCAGTAGTCCTCCTGCCTCAGCCTCCCTAGGACTGTGATTACAGGCACTAACCACCAGGCTCACTTCCTTTTTTTAATGGTGAATTCCTACTGGGGGAAAAAAAATCAGTCTTCTGAGATAGAACCCCACCCCCTCCAGCACTTCTTGGCTCAGGACTTGGGGTCCCTGAGGAAGGTCTCAGGGTAGCCCCAAAACAGTGGAGGGGATAATGTGATGTCTGGTATCTAGATTCCCTTAGATTAGCAGCAATGGCTTTGGGATAGGAATCCCAGAGCCCCCAGGTGGGGAGAAGAAGGGGGTCCAGGAAGTCAGAAAATGGGAGGGGGGGGATTCCTCCCTAGAGAATGGGGTCTGGCAGAGGGAAAGGAGGAGATATTTCTCATATTTCATAAGAGCCCAAACCTTCATTCTCCACCTCCTCATCTATCCAAAACACCAAATCCAACCGCTTCCGTCTACACTCCCTGATGGTTCCTCACAAAGAGGTTCTGACTCCCTGTGGGCTCTTCAGCAGCCTCCCAGGACCTTTCCAGCCTTGGCTTTCTGATCCCTGCTGTGGAGCCGTCCCAGGTCACACTTACTCTTTCCTGTGTCTACCATCTGCACCTGCTGCACCTAAGCCAATGGAACCTTTCTTTCCCCAACTCCCAGCCAACTCCCTTGGGACTGAGTCAGGGAGCCCCACAGCAGCCTGCATGTGTATAGGGTCCCTCAGCCAAGGTGCCATCTATACCAGTTCTCAACCTGTGGGTCACCTCCCCTTAGGAGTCAAATGCTGTTTTCATAGGGGTCACTTCAGACATTCAGAAAATACTGACATTACAATTCATAACAGTAGCGAGTTTACAGTTATGAAGTAGCAATGAAAGTTATTTTATAGTTGGGAGGTTCCCACCCACAACATGAATTAAAGGGTTGCAGCATTAGGCAGGTTGAGAAGGACTGGTCCACATTTAGGGTTCCTCACTTCCCTCGCCTCAGAGACTTTCTGTGTCTCTCAATTCAGTACATGGCTCCTTTAGCACAGCGGCATACTTAGTGCAGGGAGGAAAGAGGTGTGCACCCGTCCCAGCTGATGGGAGGGAAAGGCCCGCCTTCCTTCTCTCCTGTCTGGACTGGACTGGCCGAGTTGGGGGAGGGGAGAACCAGTGATGGTTCCTGGGGGAGAATGTCACCAAAAAGAGGCCAGTGGGACCAGAGCCAGAGAGGGAATACAGGACAATCTGAAACCAGACTCCCAAGAAAACAGACCAGCACTGTCCTTTTGCTGACAAGTACTCCGGCCATCCCCTCCACCAGCTTTCCCTCGCCAGGGGCTGGGGTGGGGATGACTCTCAATTACAGAGGATGCTCCCCCACCGATCACTGATGGAGCTTAAGACAGAGCTGAGGGAGAGAAGCCCCTGTTTGGACCTCTGAGGAGACCCCAGGGGTTACCATCCCCTTAGGAAACTTCACCTTATACAGGGTTCAGATTCAGCGATGTGGAGGCTCTCAATGCCTTCCTGTCTTCATAATCTCTAGAGCATCGAGGACTCCAAGCCAGGGCAGAGATGGTGAACAAGGGGCTTGTGCCATTTCCACAGGCCCTCTGCCATGCTAGCAGGACACACCAGCCAGGCTCAGTCATGCTGAGCAGTTGGACATCGTCAGTTCACTTCAAGTCCCCCTCCCCACCCCCAGGGCTGTCCACTCGCATTAACTGGACTGAAGAGTCCTGAGGTATTTTACTCTCCCACCCCCAGGGCTCTTAAACTTTATCCTTCAGTACATGGCTTTTTTTTTCCTGTGTATTCTCTGGGGGAGAGGACATTGGTAGACTGCTTTTCTTTGGGAGCGGGAGGGAAGGAAGGAACAAAAGTAAGTCCATAGCTGTTTTTCCATGGTCATGGGCTTTATTTGCAGACTGCTGGAGAAAGGGCAAGCTAGAACCGGTTGGTGGGTCGATGGGAGGAAAGAGCTTCTTGCTTTAAAATTTAGTGCATGTTGCCTGAAGGTTAGCATGTACGAGTACAGATGTGCAAGTGAGAGGAGAGACAGAGAAGGTCATCCAATGGACACTTTGCTGAGGGAAGGCGGACGGGATATGGGGACCAGGGTGTGCAAGGAAGATACTCTTTATATAGGAGACTCAACCAAAGTCATTGCTTGGCTTCCCAAACCCCCACCTGCCCTATCCAAGTTCAGGTACCAGATGCCTACCCTGCTAGCTCTCTCAGCTAGCAGCAGAGAAGGGATAAGGGTGTGGAGAATGGGGTGAGGGGTGACATCCTTCTATCCTCTAGCTCCTCCAACCAGAATTGCTCCTCTGCCTGCCCTGACCTTCCAGCCAGGGTCAGGAGGTCAAAAAGTCCAGGAGCACACACAGGAACAACCGTGTCTCTCGCCAAGCCCTCTTCCCTCTCTGCCCCACTGCAACCCCTCACATGAGGTTACAGCTCTTGGCTCGATCCTTATGCATCTCGCCCTCATTTCCCCGGTCTGGCCGTCCTGACAGTGGAGTGGATCGCTGCAGTCCCCGGCGAGAGTCAGTACGGCGAAGCTGCCTATGGCCACGGCCAAGAGAAGCCACTGTGGCCACATGGAAGACATCCCGGACACTGCGCTCGGAAGATCGGGAGGAGCATTCCACGTAGGACACAGCCCCCACCTGCTTGGCCAGCACAGTACCCTGGAAAAGCAGCAGATGGGTGGAAATTATAGGCCTTCATTTGGGAAGGAGCATGAGGGCTGTGGGCTAAGGTGGAAGGTCAGACGGAGACGGGGGAAGAATTAAAGGTTAGGGTCAGAGGTTAGAGCAAAAATCTGGAGCCAAAAAAAAAACAGGCATGGGTGTGAGGTCTAGGTTGGAATTCAGTTGGAGGTGAAGGGGTCTCACCTGCTCATGTGTGACAGGGATAAGTCTCTGCTTGGATAGCTCCCTCAGTGTGGCCAGGTCAGTCCGCATGTCCAGCTTACAGCCAACCAGCACCACCTTGGCATTGGGGCAAAACTCCTGAGTCTCTCCTTGCCACTGGTTGGAGGTAGAAAATAGAGTTATGGAGGGGTGGAGACGGATAGAGGGAAAAGCTTTGCTCCATGCATACAGAAATCACATATACTTCTAAACCTTCCTTGGTAAGAAATGATGTGGAAAGCTGGACTTGGGTAGGGACCAGGACAGTGAAAGTCGGAGAGAAGAGGGTTTCGGTGAGGGCTCTGCACACTCGCACTCCCCTTTCCCTTACTTTGTCCTGAGAACAGACCAGCCACGCCCTCCCCTCCCTGGGAAATTGAGGACTCCCTGACCCACTCTAATGCTTTAAAACCGGGGACTTTTCTTATGGAAACAATAGCCTGGACAGCCAGCCACAGGGCTTTCCAAAGCCCCAGAATCCACAGCCCTGCCACCTCCAAGGAGATAGGGAAGGCAGCTAAGCAGACCCCAAGGCCCCAGGACCACTTCCAGCTCAGAGACAGACTTGCAGGTGAAAGGCAAAGGGGCTGGAGCGGAGGGATGACAACTTCAGCCATTACTGTCACTCCCTCCTCCGGGTTCATGCCCTTCACGCCTACTCTCCTCTGTAGTTTCCCCAGACTCCCACCTTCTTGAGGACACTGTCCAGTGTTTCTGGCCGGCTAATATCAAAGCAGATGAGTACAGCATCCGAATCCGGGTAGGCCAGAGGCCGGACATTATCATAGTAAGAGGAACCTGGAAGAAAGAAAGAAGGCAAGGGTATAAGGCAATCTGAGGGGACAGCTGGCCTGGAAGGGACTCAAGTGACTGTGGTCAAGGGATGCTAGTGGTAAAGAACGAATACCCGTCACAAAGTATGTCTCGAGAGAGAGCAGGCAGAGAGGAGCAGAACCAATGGGAAACAGCTTATGGGTTTCTCTGATCTAACACTGATAATCTGTAATTTTCTGGAGTTTGGAAGCCCTTTAAGAATCTTACAAAAATCTACCACCATTCTGACAAATTTTGTGCATGCTTTCTGGGCTTTGATGACACATCTTCTAAAGTCCTCCAGGGAACCGAGTAAAAATAAAAACCCTTCCCATGAGGTTGGAGCAAGGACAGGGAACCAGTGCTCCTGTTCTCCTGGGACTCTAGTTCAGTATGGGGGGGGACTACTTTCCACCACGGTCTCCCACCCCAGAAATTCTAAATAGCTTTCCTAAACCCAGTCCTATTTCCTAAAAAACATGTTCCAAAATAAATCATTTCTTTCCAAGTTCCTTGGGTAAGCAGAACCCAGCTGCAGGGCTGATATTAGACTTCCTACATGGTTTCTGTCTGGCCTAAGAAACTCTGCCTCAGTTTCCCTGGCTCAAAACAGAAACTGATGTTCTGTTCTAAAACTGGATGGATATCTGAGCTGACCTGGAATCTCAGGTTCTAGCCAAGGGAGGGGCTAGAGGAGGGGACCTTGGCTGTCAGGGTGACCCCGAGGGACTTGGCTACCTGAAGTATCCCACATGTTGAGCTCAATGCGGCGCTTGTCGATCTCGAAGCTGGCAGTGTAGTTCTCAAACACCGTGGGGACATAACTCTGCAGACACGGATGGGTCAAAATGAGAGAGAGCTGCTCTCCAGTACTCACTCACCCTGACAACTGCCCTCCTCCCTCGACACCCGGTCCAGCTCAGTCCCTAGACAGAAGTTGGTCTGAGGCTGGTCTAAGGGAAGATCCGGGGAGATACTGCCTCCACCTCCTAGCTAGACTCTCAGACCCCCCGCCCCCCCGCCCCGGGTCCCTTTAGCCCCTAGTTTTTTCTCTCTCGGATGCCCGGGACCTCAGACATTCTCCCAGAGCGCCCTCCCGGATCCTCCGATGTTCCTAAGCCCCATCCATTTCACCGCGTTCCTTGATTCCTTCCACTCCAATCCTCTGCAGTCCTTTCAGAGCCCCCAACGCCTCCTTCCCTTCCTCTGAGCCTCTTTCTCTCCTCCCTGGTTACCCTGGTACCGGTTTCTAGCGGCCCCCGGAGCCCCTATAACCCACTCCCCGAAGCCTTGGTGCCCCTCTCTCCAGACGCCAATTCCTCACCCCGGGGTAGGCGTCCTTGGCAAACACCTGCAGCAGCGCTGTCTTGCCGCACTCCGCGTCCCCCACCACTACGATCTTGCAGCGGCCACTCTGCCCCTCCATGGTCCCGGCTACGCGCCGGCCCCCCACGCTGCCCCCCTCCCGGGCACAGCCGCCGCCTCTGCCGCCTCCTCCCCCGCCGCTGCAGCTGCAGCCTCTCGGGCCGCCGACACCGGCATCTCGCGGGCCCGCGCCGAGCCCCCGCCCGGGGCTGCGGGCCCCCTCCGCCCCGCCCCTAGCCCGCGGGCCGCACCTCTGGCCCCGCCTCCCACCCGCACAGCCGAGGGGCGGGGCCCGGAATGGGGCGGGGCCTTGGAGGAGGAGGGGAGGGGGACGCGAGTCCGACTCCAGCGCGCAGCTGTGACCCCAGGGGCGCCTGAGGGTTTGTGGCCAGCGAGCCCCGTTTATTTGATTTCCTTGGGCATGGAGGCTGGGCGGACCGAGGGCGAAGTTCTGAAGGGTCAGCTGCGGAGCTACATACACGAGCGCAAGGCCTGAGCCTTCTGTGTGCCCACGCGTGCACGCAGGTGTGCTAGTGCGGCGGACACGCGCGGCGGCAGCAATCTATTTCCCGAACACAGGGGGGCGTGAGATGTTAGGAAAGGGAGGATTTTTGAATTTTGTCTCCCTCCTCCACTCTCGGGTCCAGACAGAGCTTAGGGAAATGGAAGTACAGACCCTAGCACTCCCACCTTACATTAGTGACATCATAGTTTTCCATCTCCATAACGACGGGTGGCAAGAGCTAGGCCTGTGACCAACCTAGAAGCGTGGACTAAGTTCCTCTAGCCAAGTACTGAGTGGAAAGTTTTAGGGGAGCGTTTGCGTCCTCTGGTGGATGTTTTGGTAGAAAGAGCAAAAGCAAGGCTATGGAAGCTAGAATCAATTGAAAGCTAAGCTGGGGCCAGAGCTAAGCCCCCAAATCCAATTTAAGCCTCACCTTAGACTAGCAATAGTCAAACCGCCATTTGCATGACAACTTTTGCCTAGAAGAGGATGGAACAAGGAAGGGACTTGGAGGGCTGAGAGGAGGGCTGTGATCGGGATGTAAAGCAAATGAATGAATGAATAAATAAATACACATACATACATACATACATACGTGAAAAAAAAATCCTTAGCCTGGCATGGTGCTGCACGCCTTCAGTCTTAGCACTCATGAGGCAGAAGCAGGCAGATCTCCCTGAGTTTGAGGCCAACCTAGTCTACATAATGAGTTCCAGGACAGCCAGGTCTAAATGGAGAAATCCTGTCTCAAACAAAACTCTTCTTTAAGTCTAAGATGTTCGTTTTAATGTTATCTCGGTTGAATTACCGTGTAAAGGTAACTAAAACACGCAATCTCATCACTGTTTTACAAAAAGTAAACAGACACACAGCATTAACACCCAAAACTGTTACGTTTAAGTTAATGTAACTCAGGAGTAGAGCTACATTCATGAGGCTGCTCTGGGTTCTATCCTCAATACCAACAAAAGGAAAAGAGAGTGTGAAAGAAAAGGGAGGTAGTGGCACATGCCTTTAACCACAGAACTCAGGAGGGAGGCAGAGACAGGCAGATCTCTGCGAGTTCAAGGCCAGCCTTGTATTCTTGGCACTTTCTAGGCTCCAGGCCAGACACCGCTACATGGTGAGACCCTGTCTTAGAGGTTCACATGATCGTAGTTTGCCACTGCAAGAATACAGTGAATAAAGTCTGCTTATTACTAAACGGTAGAGTTCAACCTGAGGCACGATTTCATCAGAGTCTGATCCACAGGTGGCTAGCTCCCTAAATCTGATTATAAACTCAAATTTTTAAATTATCCTTCAGACTGTGCCACGACTTTTAACTCGTATAAGGCTTCCTACGAATAAATCAAGTCTTAGAGTCCGCATGCCCCAGAATCTCCTCATGCTTATCAGTCACAGGCACATACACCACCACCCTCCACCTGCACCGCTAGTCTTTTCGCGCCCTCTCAGCTTGGTCAGCAGAGGGCCTAGCCCTTTAAGTCCTCCCGCGAAGCTCCACCCCCCGAGCAAGGCCCGGCCCCGCCCCACCCACTGGTGTCTGCAGCCTGCGCTCTTCCTGACGCGTGTCCCGCCCTTCCCAGCTGTGCACCGGTTCTGTACAGCTGGGAACGCACGTCGAGAGTCTAGCCATGTCCGCGGAGAGGGAGGCAGCCGAGGCGGCCACTGTGGCGACGGCGACCGAGGCCGGGGCGGAGACCGGGACCGGAGCCGGGGAGGGTGCGCCTTCGCAGCCCCCGACAGTCGAGGTGGCAAGCGACCCGCAGCCACCCCCGGCCCCCGAAGCATCTGCTTCGGCGCCGCCACTGCGCTGCCTGGTACTCACCGGCTTCGGTGGTTACGATAAGGTGAAGCTGCAGAGCCGGCCGGCAGTGCCCCCGGCCCCGGGTCCCGGTCAATTGACGCTGCGCGTGAGAGCCTGTGGGCTCAACTTCGCCGACCTCATGGGCCGCCAAGGGCTGTACGATCGACTGCCGCCTCTGCCGGTCACCCCCGGCATGGAAGCCGCGGGCGTCGTAGTGGCAGTGGGCGAGGGCGTCGACGACCGTAAGGTGAGCAGCAACAGGGCAGGAGTGGGCGCGTGCCGGGGGTGTGGCCGGGCCGGGAAGCCAGCACGGACGCGGGTGGACTAAACATGGAACACATGGAAAGCAATTTATGTCTCCAGGCTTTTGGGAAAAGGATTTACTGGGAATTGGCAACAATGTTATTACCCCTTCCCAAAGCAATTTGGGGGGGGGGGTAGTGGCCGCCGCCCCAAGCGGAGTTGGGGGGAAAACAATAAGGCGCCCAGGCGCATGCGCAAGATGACCTGCTCGCCCCCTCCCCTAGTAAAACCACACCTGTACCCCTGCCCACTAAACAGTCCCGGGGCAGTTGTGGTCTGTGACTCTTGAGTGGTGGCTAGCTCCCCCTTCTCCTCCCGAGGGAGCTTTGAAAAGCTATGTAGATGGGGTGAGGCGGAGGCTCAGAGGCCGTGCCAGAGCGCTAGTCACATGCAGCCCCGTGGTGTATGGGGGTGTATGACGGCCCCTCCCCGAGCTGGGCCAAAGGGGACACACCCATCATGGAGCCCAGAGAGGCTGGCTTTCCCCACCGCCACTGGCCTTACGCTACTACTCGGGTATTTGCCGTGGGGGAGGCGGGATCAGTCTCCCACCTTTGTCTTGGGCTTGCTTTCTCGTGACTGCAACTCCATCCCTCCTTCAGTGACTCAGCGAGCAGGCCACGACCCAGGGCTACCCTTGGGAACTTTCGGCCCAAACCGCTCCTCCTGCCTTACAGAGGACCCCAGCCCCCCGAAATCCAGGCGGAGCCCATTTGGACTAGGGGAGGGAGGTGTGGCACCTTGAGCAGGTTGGCCCAGCTTTGCCGGTCTGTTTCTCGTTTATCATTAATCACAGCCATAACCTTGGCCACATGAGACTTCCAGAAGACCAGCTTTCTGAGAGATCTCGATTGAGGCCTCTTTATATCATGTGTTCTAGGAGTTTCTTTTCAAAGCTAGCACCTTCACGAGAAGCTGCCCCAAAGCGCCTGAGTCTTGCCTTTGCTAAACTGCTGGGTTTGCTGCGTTTGTTGAACATGAAACCAGCTCCTCCTTAAAGTCGTTCTTTATGAATCCAGCTGTGGTCACACCCTTGCCCTAACTTAGAAATAATCTTACTCTTGGATGGTGCTAAAAGGACTTTGGAGGGTAGGGGGTGGAAGGGGAAGTTAATTTTCGTGTTACTGCTGAAGGCCACCCATCTACCCACTCCTCCCCACACTTTCCGCCTGGTAAATACAGGATTTCCTGCCTCGGGCAAGAATCTGCTGTAAGAGCCTGGATTCTATGGGGAGGGCTTTCCCACCCTCCTGGTGACTGAGTTGGGCAGGGGTCATGGCCCTGAGTTGGGAGGGCTAAAGGTTAGGTATGAGTCAGATTAATTGATACTTGTTCTAGATTACATCTGGGACTGGCTAGCTGTCCTACTGGCTCATTGCTCTATAGCTAGCTCTCTTGGGTTGCTTCTGTGTCTTCTGGACTTGAGTTTTGAGGTTCCTTCCCCAGGCCAGAACTCACAGAAAAGGTGTCCTCTTCAATGGAATATGGGGACTTGATTACATGTAAAGGGGCCTGTGTAGAGGTCGAATTCTCCTACCCCGTGGATTCTAAATGTCCTGTAAGGAGCTAAGATGAGCCCTGATTGTCTAGGACAGCACCCACACTTCTCTCTGCGTGGTCTTCAGAGAGCCAGGAAGACTCATTGCTGTCTGGACTGCCCTCTCCTCCTGCGCAGCTAGTGGCTAAACTAGAGAGATTCTTCTGTCTTTGTCTCCTGCAGAGAGATCCTCGTGCAAGAGACTAGGAATGAAAGACAACGCCTTTTCCTTGTGGCTGGAATGTGTTGCCCTTCATGAGTGGCAGGCTTGCGTACCATGTCTAGGTTCATGCTTTTTCTAGGGCTGCCATTGTAAGCCTGTATACAACTGAAGAAGACCCCTGAGCTGGTCACACCCAACTGTTCACTGTTTACAACTGGGGCACATTTACCTGCACTGCAGCATGGCCCTTGCTCTGTGCAGCCCTCTCTTTACAGTTATTTGCTGACTTCCCGTTATTATCATTGTTGTTAGCTAACATTGCTAAGTATTAACTATATGATATACATCACACTATCACTGAATGTTGGTTTTTTTCCCCTAATTAGAGATCTTAAGGTTCCCCTCCTGCAGATGAAAAAACTGGTTAAATAATTTTTATTTGCTCGGGGCTGCCCTGTCATTAAAACGGTGGAGCCCACTTTTGTAATCAAAGCAGCTTGATCTCTTGAACAATAGTTACGCTTGCCCCAACTGTAAGTTTCTCACAGTCAGGAATCTTACGCAATAATGAAGTATATGATCTGTTATGTGGAGATAAGGGCAGCCCAGCGCTGATGTGAGGACTGAACGCTTCCCTCTGAAGCACTAGGTAAACACTCAAGAGATGGTGCTGTTAATGCTACATCTGGCTGTGTCTGCTACTTCATCTCCAAGGGACCGCCCGGGACATGGCAGAGATCAGTAAGGCACCTGTGGGTAAATGAATGAGTAATCATGGGACATTCTTCCTTTTATTTTAGGCAGGGGATCGAGTGATGGTGTTGAACCGGTCAGGGTTGTGGCAGGAGGAAGTAACTGTGCCATCAGCCAATACTTTCCTGATGCCTGAGGCCATGACCTTTGAGGAAGCTGCTGCCTTGCTGGTCAATTATATCACAGCCTACATGGTTCTCTTCGACTTCGGCAACCTGAGACCGGGCCACAGCGTCTTGGTACACATGGCTGCAGGTGACAGGTCCCTTCCTTTATTTTTTTTATTATTTTTTTTTTTCACCCGACCTGATTTCCCTTCCAGGCCCCTCTCTGTAGCCTTTCTGGTCTGTTGTCATAGCAACACCAGACTGCCTGGCCTGTGGAGCCCAGAGGCCTCTGCAGCATAGTTGCCGTGGTAACATTTAGACACCAGGACCAGCCTGCTGTTCTTAGCAGCATGCCCTTACCCCCACACCACACACCATCTCCTGTCCAGTCTCTGTCCCTCCAGTTCTCAATTATGGAATTTGAACATGGGCCCCAAAAGGAGCTAAGGCACAGAGAACGTGATGGACTAAGTACCTTAAGTGAGTCTGTGCCCGCTTCCTGCTGCAGGTGGCGTGGGCATGGCAGCCCTGCAGTTGTGCCGCACCGTGGAGAACGTGACAGTGTTTGGAACAGCCTCAGCCAGCAAGCACGAGGTGCTGAAGGAGAACGGGGTCACACACCCCATTGACTACCACACGGCTGACTATGTGGACGAGATCAAAAAGATCTCCCCCAAAGGTGGGGACAGGGCCTGGAAGTGGAGAGGTTGGCACAGCACAGGGAGACGGGGCAGGGGGGTCTCCAGATCTGTGGATATTAATGGGTTGTCCCCCTGGGTCTTACTCTTTGACAGGAGTAGACATCGTCATGGACCCTCTGGGTGGATCAGACACGGCCAAGGGCTACCACCTCCTCAAACCCATGGGCAAAGTTGTCACTTATGGTGAGTTGTTAGTTGTACCAAATGCAGAGAAGTGGTCTGGGCCAGGAGGATGGGACTAATTCATAATAATGAATAGGTAGAGAATTCCATCAATAGGGGTGGGATACAGGGGCCTGAGCTTTTGAATAAGGGAGGAAAGGGGAGTCCAGAGCTCTACAGTGAGGCTGGGGTTTGGAAGTGTCCTGGATATTTGAATGAGGTTGACAGCCACTCACTCTCTTTCATAAATCTCATGTGAGTCATCGTACATCGGTGTTCCTATTTGGGGATTATTCCTGATGCAAAACCAGCCAGTCTGCTGGCTTCCTGCAACACCACCTGGGCTTCCTGGGCAAGCTGGATATTTATTTTAAAACCTACTTTACACACAAAAAAAAATGTAAATAGAAATATGAGAGCAATTTTGGGAGAGCATGTGCCCTCTCTTTCTCTGCCAAGGTCTCCTGATTCTTCCCTCTCCGGCCTTCATGTCCTGAGTGCTGAGGTGACAGGAATGTGGTGTCCTATCTGGGGGGTGTAATCTTCCATCTCCTTTTCTTCCCTTTGGGGGGTTAGAGGGAGACAGGATCTCACTACATAGCTCTAGCTGGCCTGGAACTCATAGAGATCCACCTCCCTCTCTCTCCCGAGTACTAGAATTTAAATTGTGTGTTACGACTATATCCGGCTCTCTAGTTTTGTTTGTTTGTTTGTTGAGGTAAGGTTTCAGTATAGAATGCTGGCTTCAAACCCACTGTATAGTCAAGGATGAGCTCAAATTTCTCATCTTGTCTCCACTTCCTGAATGCTGAGATTCAGGCTCACACTACATATCCACGTGACTTATATAGTTCAGGGTAGGCAACCATCCCAACTAAGCTACATCCCCAGCCCTTGTGTGTATAATTTTATTGGTGGTGGTTTTGCTTTGTTTTCCGTTCTTGAGACATGGTTTCTCTGTGTAGCCTTGGCTGTGCTGAAACATAATCTGTAGATCAGGCTGGCCTCAAACTCAGAGATTTGCCTGGGATTAAAGGTATGTGGCAACAACCGCCTGGCTGCTTTGTTTGTTTTTGTTTTTCAAGATAGGGTTTCTCTGTATAGCCCTGGCTGTCCTGGAACTCACTTTGTAGACCAGCCTGGCCTCAGAAATCTGCCTGCCTCTGCCTTCCGAGTGCTGGGATTACAGGCATGCGCCACCACGCTCGGCTTCACAGTTCTTTTTTTTTTTTTTTTTTTTTTTTTAAGATTTTATTTTATTTATTATACGTAAGTACACTGTAGCTGTCTTCAGACACTCCAGAAGAGGGAGCCAGATCAGATGGTTGTGAGCCACCATGTGGTTGCTGGGATTTGAACTTATCACCTTCGGTAGAGCAGCCGGGTGCTCTTACCCGCTGAGCCATCTCACCAGCCCCTGCATTTTTCTTTAATGTATGTTTATTGTGTGTGCACATAAAGGTGCCATAGTGTACATGTGGAATTCAGAGGACAACTGGCAGGAGACAGTTCTGTTCTCTTCTTCCATCATGTGGGTCCCAAGGAAACTTTGGTTACCAAGCTTGGCATAAAGCCAAAGCCATCTCAAAGTTGTGTGTGTGTGTGAGTGTGTGTGTGTGTGTGTGTGTGTGTGAGAGAGAGAGAGAGAGAGAGAGAGAGAGAGAGAGAGAGAGAGAGACTATGTGTGTGTATGTATACAAAGAATTAGTTTGGGCCTAATCCTAAGTTCCAGGATTGTTCGTGTGTTGAGATCAAGGAACCAGGCAAACTTGGACTCAGACACACCGAGATGGACCTGGCAGCTGGATCACTGGACCTGTCTCTCTGTCCGTTAGGAATGGCTAACCTGCTGACAGGCCCCAAGCGGAACCTGATGGCCTTGGCCCGCACCTGGTGGAATCAGTTCAGTGTGACAGCTCTGCAGCTGCTGCAGGCCAACCGAGCTGTGTGTGGCTTCCACCTGGGCTACCTGGACAGTGAGGTGGAGCTCGTCAGTAGCGTGGTCACCCGCCTCCTGGCTCTGTACAATCAGGGCCACATCAAACCTCGAATTGACTCAGTCTGGCCCTTCGAGAAGGTGAGCGTGAGGGCAATGGGAGGACAATGAGTTGGACTTGGCCCAGGTCCTCAGGGGAGGACCCAGGGGCAGATGGTTGTCTTCTTTAGCCAGGCTCTGGGAGGTGGGGCAGGCGTCATCGGGGACAGTCTTCTCTTTCTCTCCAGGTGGCTGATGCCATGAAGCAGATGCAGGAGAAGAAGAACATAGGCAAAGTCCTCCTGATTCCTGGGCCTGAGAAGGAGACCTAGGGCCAGTGGCTGAAGGCCCTGGAGAGCAGGGGAGGGAGAAGATGGGAAGCCCTGTCGTGTTGCCCACCAGCCTCTCACATTTCACCCAGTCACGATGCTCTACCCTCCCTCCCTCCCTCCCTCCCTCCCTCCCTCCCTCCCTCCCCCAGAGAAGGTCTCTGCTGATGACTGCTTCCCTGCTCGGAGCTCGCCCTTCGCTCAGGGCTCTCCCTCTCCCCCCCAACCCCTTCCTGCCCTCAGGAGAGGTTGGGAAGTGACCACTTGGATGTCTGGGCCCTGCCAAGGAGACAGGGGGGGTCAGCAGGAGGCTGGCTGCTTCCTGCCCTCCCCCCCCCCTCCCTGGGCCTACCATGCTGCTTTTGTGCCAAGGTTAGCCAGTCCCTCCCTGCCCTATCCTGTGTGCTTCCACCTCAGCCTCGCCGTCCCTCCTGCCCCCACCCAAAGAATCTATGCGTCAGCTCAGGATGTGGGGCTAATCTGTTGTGAGTCCAGCATGAACCTGTGTCTCCGTAGTATCCACGCAGCCCAGGCCGACGAGGCCCACCCCTGGACTTGATCAGTATTCTACCTTGTCTCCTGTCCCCAGTGTCGTAAGCACAATTAGACTTCTTCCAGCTCCAGTTTGCTGCCTCCTACAGCAAGGCCAGGAATCAGCCCGACTCCCTAGCTTACGCTCTGGGAGGGGTCCTGGGTACCCCACCCGTCACTGAGGTTTTTGGATTTGTCTCAGTGCCTTAGCATCTGAAAACTTGTGCTTGTATGTGTGTGTGTGTATGTGTGTGTAGGGCAGCCCTATCTCTGGGTCCTTTTCCACCCTTCTCCCCAGTGCCTTCCTCGTCCTGGTGGAGCTGAGGCCTACTCCTCCCCAGTCCAACACTGCCAAAAATCCGTGTATGTGCCAGGGGTCGGGGAGTAGGGGACAGCTCCAGCATCTGGGGACCAATTGCTGTTACTGTGGCCTGTCCTGTCTCAGTGGTGGAGAAGAAAGGCAGTAAGCTGGATCAGCCAGAGTTCTGGGAGACAACACTGGGTCTTACTCAGGGACCATAGTGAGAATTCAAGCACATTTCTTTCCTTTGCTATGTAGCCTGGAGGCAGCTCTGCTGTTCAGCCCCAACCTTTGTTTACACTGGTAGGGAAGGAGAAGCTTGGGCAAGGGAATAACTAGGCTGCTTAGAAGGGTGAGGGCTACTACTGGAGCCAAAGTGGGGATCTTTGAGGTGAGGTGGGGGTCGCCTGCTGCTTCTGAGCTTGGATTAGAGAGAGCTCTTAACTCCAGCCACTGTCAGAGGGAGTGTGGAGGGAGGGGCCAGCCTCTCTGTTGTCGAAGTGAGGCCTCCATGTAGGAAGTGTGATTTCTGCTTTTGTGTCCCCCCACCCCACCCCATTACCACAGCTGCCTTTGTGTCTGTGTCAATAAAAAGCCAAACCCTGAGTCCTGACCAGATGTTGTATCTGAGAGTTGCTGGAGAGTGGGTGGTGGTGGCGCGCACCTTTAATCTCAGCAGTTGGAAGCAGAGACAGGCAGCTTAGAGTTCCAGGCCGGCCTGGTCTACAGAGGGAATGTCAGGGATATACAGAGAAATCTGGTCTCAAATGAAGAGAGAGAGCCAGCCATCGAAAAGCCAATGTCAAGGTCTGTGCTCTGCCCTTCTCCCTCAGCTATCTTGAAGTAAAGAAGACCATCACACGAGGTTGGCACTTTTGACAGTTCTTGGTAGCATTAGGCAGTAAGTTGTCCTAGTCCCCGGCAGGTGGACATGCAGACCTAGTTTGACTCAGAAGTGAAGAAAGCCAGGCCCTGCTGCCCCGATGGCACAACTGCCAGGGCCTCCACCTCCCCGCCTCCACGGGTGGGCTTCTGGAAATGGATCTCAAGGATGTCATGTAGTTCCTGGGCATCCAGGACATCAGGAATATTTGTCACCAGCACTGAATGAGGTGCTTGCTGGAATTTGATCTAGAAACAGAGACAGGAAATGAATGGCAGGGGCTCGAGGGAATGCAGGCCAGTGGGGAGCAAAGGCTGGAACAAGGAACATCCCACAAGAACATGGGATGGGTCTGGAAGCTCAGGCTTCTGTGTAGGCAGGAGAGGTTGGGGGGCCTTGAGCTCTCCCCGCTTCCCCGGCCCCACCTTCACTTACCTCAGCTTTCTGGATCTCTCCACTCACATAGGGAGAGACCCTCAGGAGGACCTGCTGCCGGCCCAGTGGGACTCTGAACTGGCCAATCTGGCATAAGTGCTGGGCCACTGTGAGAAACAGGGAAGGGTGGTCTTGGAGACTTCTCTTCCCAAGTCTCGTGTACCCTGGCTCCCTACCTCTTCTGTAGGACCCTTACCTTCTTCATCAGCAAACCCCAGCATGACGGTCCCTTGCAGCATCTCCCGGGTCTCTACATCCCCACCTCCATTCTTGGCCTTGCCAAAGAAGATCTCCAGCTTGTCCAGCAGTTCCTCCTCACTCAGCTTAAGTCCAGCAGGAAAGCCACTAACTAGCACCCTGTGGCTATCTGGCTGGCTGGACACCTAGCAGGGGATAGGGCAGGCTCAGCTGACCCACTCATCTGTAGGACCCAAATGCTGGATCCCACCTATTGCATGGAGGACCCTGCCACTCTGTCACCTGGATGTTGGTCACCACGGGCAGCTCCAAGGGCTGGATCTGCACCCGCAGCCGGCAATCGTCTATGTCAATTCTGTGTTCCTTTTGTTGTAGCAACCGATCAACCACTGTGGGTGGAGGGACAGGGTCAGTATTGGGAAACCTTATGACCTCCCCTTGGAGCCTCCCCTAGACCTCCCCACACACCAAGACTAACCTTTGGGGTCCTCAAAGATGACCAGAGCAGAACCTTCAGGTAGAGGGCAGCAGACCTTTAAGTTAGAAACTAGAAACTTGGGCACTTGCCTGCCCTGCTTAGTGTGGCCTTGGAATACCAGAGGAACTTCAAGCACCGGGAATGGGATCTGGAGGTTGGGACAGGGAGGTATGTAACAACCTCAAAAAGTAGGAAAGGTCCCCACCACTCCCTTCTGGGCAGAATGTGTCCCCCAATTCTGTTTGATTGATGTGCAGTGCAGAAGGCCTTCATAGAAGAGCTGGATTGTGTGGGTACAGGCACATCATACCAGCCACTCTTCATACAAGCTCTTGGCTCACCCTCATGCAAGCCTGGGAGGTAGGTAATTTCACCTCACAGATGAGAAAACTGAGATCAAAGAGCTCAAACAATGTTCTTGAGCTCACACAGCAAGAAAATAATTAATTATATATATATATATGCACATGCATGTGTGTGTGTGTGTGTGTGTGTGTGTGTGTGTGTGTGTGTGTGTGTCCAGGTACCCATCCAGGCCAGGAGAGGGTGCTATCTCTCCCCCAACTGGAGTTACAGGTAGTTATGAGCTGCCCCATGCAGGGGCTAGGAATTAAACCTATGTCCTCTACCAGAGCTGGAAAGTGCTCTCCACCACTGAGCCATCTCTTCAACCCCTTTCTACCAGGAATACCTCAGTTCCCACCTGACCTCAGCTCTGGAAGAGCCTGTGCGCTCCCTTTTGAGCTGCTGCAGCTCCTGCAGCCTCATCTTGAGCCTGTCTTGCTCCTCCTGAAGACTGTAGAGGACCTGTGGAAACAGAAAGGAATAAGAAGATAACCATCAGCCTTTCTAGAACCTGGAGGAGGGAGTGGGGGCTGGGCTGGGCTCTCCAGAGAGAGATGATGTTCAAATCTCTGAACACTCCCAACCGCTTTTTCCTGGCCTGGTCCTAAGCCAGTCTACCCAGGGGTCCTGCAGCAGCTACAACTGATTCACAAGCCAGGTCCAGAGCCTAGCTTGAGCTACAGGGCCCTGGGCAGGACAGTCCTGGTGCAAAGAGATTTGAAAGCAAC
Organism: Mus minutoides; assembly: GCA_902729485.2. Lineage (NCBI taxonomy): Eukaryota > Metazoa > Chordata > Mammalia > Rodentia > Muridae > Mus > Mus minutoides. The sequence continues at coordinate 192,862 of LR753571.1, forward strand.
TGAATCCTCTAGAAGGAGCCAGGGCTTAAAGTAGCAAGGCTTCATACCATTTTGCTAACTTTTTGTTCTGGGGATTGAACCCTGGTCCTTCAACCTGGCATTCAAGGTGCACACTATCATTGATCTCTGCGCCCCAGACTATTAGTTAATATGTACTGAACTAGATCTGCTTGCTTTCTTTCTACATTTATTTGGGTGAGAAGCCCTGAGGACTCCAACTTAGTGGAGTCTGTTCTTTCCTCCCTCCCTGAGGGTTCTGAGGATTATACTCAGGTTGCCAGGCTTGCTCAGCAAGCACCTTTTACCCCTCTTTTCTCCACCTCCTCTTCTTCCTCCTTCTTTTGATGATAAAAGTCTCAAGTAGCAGGCTGGGCATGGTAGCACATACCCTTAGTCCTAACACCTAGGGCTATACAGAGAAACACTGTCTCAAAAAGGAAAAAAAACAAAACTCAGGTAGCCCAGGCTGGCCTCATACTGTTGATGAAGCCTTGGGTGATCTTGAAGTCCAGTTTCCACCTCCTCAGAACTGAAACTCCAGGCATGTACCATCATGCCTGACTTATGCAATACAAGGATTGAACTCAGGAC
>LR753571.1:193552-230264 GCA_902729485.2 Mus minutoides
TTTTTTTTTTTTTTTTTTTTTTTTTTTTTTTTTTTTTTTTTTTTTTTTTTTTTTTTTTTTTTTTTTTTTTTTTTTTTTTTTTTTTTTTTTTTTTTGGTTTTTCGAGACAGGGTTTCTCTGTGTAGCCCTGGCTGTCCTGGAACTCACTTTGTAGACCAGGCTGGCCTCGAACTCAGAAATCCACCTGCCTCTGCCTCCCCAGTGCTGGGATTAAAGGCGTGCGCCACCACACCCGGCTCCCAATTAGATTTCTACTCACCACATAGCTCAGGCTGGCCTCAACCTCACAGTAGACCTACATGAGCCTGCAGAGTTCAGGTATTACAGGCATGAGCTACTCGACCCATAAACTAAACCTTTCAAAATTACTGTACCACTCAGTTCTTGTTACAACACTATGGATGTAACTGTCTTGTTCTGACTTTATAGATGAAGAGATGAACTGGAAAAGGTTAAAGGATTTGTCAAAAGTCATTCGACTAGGCCGTATGATGCCGGAAGGCTCTGCCAATCAGTGCTTCTCAGTGAAGAAATGAAGTCCAGAGTAGAGAAGGAATTTGTATATCCCAGCTCTCCTCTTTCCACACACCAAGCAGCCTTTCAGGCTGGTGTGCATTGGAGCGAGTCCAAACAGAACAGCCACAGAACAGAGAGGGAGGAATACCCATGAATGCACCTTTGTTTGTGGGAGAGCGCAGACATTGAGCGCAGACATTGAGCGCAGACATTGGCTAGCAGAGCTCAGGAGGGATGAGGAAACCTGATAATTAAGACTGACCCAGAGAACGTCACCTTTACTTGGAATGATCCAACCTGACTTGATCTCCTCTGTATCCCTAAAATCTAGAGAAGTCTCTGGAACAAAACAGGCATCAGTAAGCATGCGACAAATGAAGCGCGTGACAGGATAGGAGTTCCTCACAGGTGTCACTGAAGACACTCTGTGTTTGTTCGGTTTGGAGCAGAGGAAAACTAGAGCTTGAACCACATGACATCTGCTCAGGAATGGTGAAAGGTCCCTGTTTATAGCTGCGACTCAGAGGTTACAGGTGAAAGGTCCCTGTTTATAGCTGTGACTCAGAGGTTACAAACAGTGTGTTTGAGAGCCAGTAAGATGACACCAGGGAGTCAGGATCTCTGTGGGACAATGAGGAGTGGTTTTATATTTCCCCATGAAGATGTGGTGCCAATGATCTCTATGTATTTTTTTCTTTTTAGAAATAATTTTTTGTTGTTTGGTTTTTGTTATTTTGTTTTGGGTTTTTGTTTGTTTGTTTGTTTTGGGGGGGTTGCTTTTGGGATTTTTTTGAGACAAGGTTTCTCTGTGTATCCCTGGCTGTCCTGGCTCTCACTCTGTAGACCAAGCTGGGCTCAAACTCAGATTTTTTTCCCTGCCTCTGCCTCCTGAGTTCTGGGATTAAATGTGTGTACCACACAGTTGATCTGGTGTGTGAGTGTGTGTGTGTGTGTGTGTGTGTGTGTATGTGCTCGAGAGAGAGAGTGCACATACACATTTGTGCACATACACATCCACACATGTGGAAGTCTAAGAACAAGGCAGATGTCAGTTCTCTCTTTCTACCCTGTTTGAGACAAGGTCTCTCAGGTGTCACCACTGTACAGATCAGGCTAGCACTGGACTTCTATGGACTTCCCTGTCTGTAGCTACCACCTTGACATTGGAGTACTGGGGTTATAGATACAAGATACTATGCCCAGCTTTACGTGGGCTCAAGGGATTCAAACCCAGGCCCTCATGCCTGCACTGCAGGGACCTTGCCCACTGAGCCATGTCCCCCTACTATGTAACATTTTACCTTTTTTTTTTTTTTTTGGTTTCTCTGTATAGCCCTGGCTTTCCTGGAACTCACTTTGTAGACCAGGCTGGCCTCGAACTCAGAAATCCGCCAGCCTCTGCCTCCGGAGTGCTGGGATTAAAGGCATGCGCCACCACCATCTGGTTACATTTTATCTTTTTAAACCTATCATTGGTCATGTACATTTTCATTTTTCTCTTTTTTGTATTGGTGTTTTGGATGCAAGGTCTCTAGATAGCCCAGCTAACCCTAAACACCAGCAATCCTCCTGCCTCAGCCTCCAGAGCACTGACTGGAATCACAGGAATGCACCATGTATCTGCCTTTCCCCTGTTACAGAAGATGCTACAAAAGTAATCCTGGAGCAGGGCCTGGTGGAGCAGGCTTTTAATCCCAGCACTTGGGCGGCAGAGGCAGGCGGATTTCTGAGTTCGAGGCCAGCCTGGTCTACAAAGTGAGTTCCAGGACAGTCAGGACTATACAGAGAAACCTTGTCTCGAAAAACCAAAAAAAAAAAAAATAATAATAATAATAATAATAATAATAAATAAATAAATAAATAAAATAAAAAGTAATCCTGGGCTGCTAAGATGGCTCAGTGGTTAAGAGCACTGACTGCTCTTCTCAAGGTCCTGAGTTCAATTCCCAGCAATCACATGGTTGCTCTTAACCATCCGAACAAGATCTGGCGCCCTCTTCTGGAGTGTCTGAAGACAGCTACAGTATACTTAAATGTAATAAATAAATCTTTTTTAAAAAATCTGACTCTTTGGCCGGGCAGTGGTGGCACATTGCCTTTAATCCTAGCACTTGGGAGGCAGAGGCAGGTGGATTTCTGAGTTCAAGGCCAGCCTGGTCTACAGAGTGAGTTCCAGGACAGCCAGGGCTATACAGAGAACCTTGTCTCAAAAAAACAAAACAAAACAAAAAAGAGTAATCGCTGTGAGCTGGAGAGATGGCTTAGTGGTTAAGAGCACTGACTGCTCTTCCAGAGGTTCTGAATTTGATTCCCAGCAACCACATGGTGGCTCACAACCATCTGTAATGGGGATTTGATGCCCTCTTCTGGTGTGTCTGAAGACAGCTACAGTGTACTCACATACATGAAATGAATAAATAAATCTAAAAAAAAAAATAAATAAAGAGTAATCCTTGCACTGATGGTCTCTGTTCACAGTGGGATAAGCCCATTGTGAGTAGAAACCACTGTTAATCCAAAATGAACTAACATTTGGGTCCTGGATCTGGGATGACCAAAACCATGAGAACCAACACTGGAGCCAAAAAGGATCAGAACCACCTGCAGCTGATTCCCTGCGCTAACTACACTGGCTGTGTGCACAACAACAAGCCACTAAGAAGTTTGCTATTTGGAACACAGTAGAGGTTGCTGCCACCAGGACCATTTCTGAAATAAGTGTCTTTGATGGTCCTGTGCTTGCTAGACCTTATGTGGAGCTCATGACTGCACGAGCTGTTCCATTCATAGCCAAGCCGTCAGGAATCAATTTCCTGAAGCCTGGAAGGACTGAACACCTCCACCTGATTCGGATTTGCTACCAAAGCCCATGTGAAAAACAGCTTTCTTGCTTCATAAGAAAGAAAACCAGTGCTCGCTTCGGCAGGACATATACTAAAATTGGAACGATACAGAGAAGATTAGCATGGCCCCTGCGCAAGGATGACACGCAAATTCATGAAGCGTTCCGTATTTAAAAAAAAAAATGAAAAAAAAGGAAACCAAACACCTTCTAAGAATCATTAAATTAAATTAAATTATTCTTGTAAGAAATGCATTGCATAAACCAGTTGTGCCAGCACTAGGGAGGCTGAAGCAGGAAAACTGAATTTGAGGCCAGACCCTGTCCCAGTAAATAAGTAGGAAGGAAGACCAGCGAGCACCACACAGAGGAAGTGCTCTGAATTCACTTGCCGTGGTTTAGCCTGGCAGACATCAGCTGCCATCCGCATGACTCTGTTCCATTCACAGAGATAACATCATATCACAAATGGAAAAGATCAAAATTCAAAGAGCACCTTCTGGCTAGGTGTGATGGAGCACAACTTTAACCCCAGCAGGTGGAACTCAGAGAGTTTGAGCCCCGCTGGTCCACATGGAGACTTCCATGCTGCCAAACAAGTCTACATGGTGAGATGGCCTCAAAAGCAAAACAAAAGAAAACAGTGGGAGGGGGTAGGGGCCTGGCGAGATGGCTCAGTGGTTAAGAGTGCCGAATGCTCTTCCGAAGGTCCCGAGTTCAAATCCCAGCAACCACATGGTGGCTCACAACCATCCGTAATGAAATCTGATGCCCTCTTCTGGAGTGTCTGAAGACAGCTACAGTGTACTTACATATAATAAATAAATAAATCTTTAAAAAAAAAAGTAAACAGTGAAAGAAGACACTCCCTACTGAGTGTGTGAACTTGAACTTCTGACCGTTGCCTTTATGATAAGTATAACTGTTAATTGCTTAATCCAAATGCTCACATTGCTAAACTTCTGTGATTTACTGTCCCTCCCATGCTGTCCTTCCACCCCAATCCCTGTGTTGGGGACAGAAGCAGGGACTTACGTTAAGCACATGCTCTATCCCAGAGCTACACCCCAGCCTACAGGGTAGTTTTGTGATACCTGATTGAGTGTCCCATTTATATCTGACATAGAAGTAGGTCCTCAGGAGTCACTGATCCCCTTCCCATGTCTGCTGGGTAAATAGCATTAGGCTAAAATTTGGAGGTTGGGGGCGCTGCTGGTGAGATGGCTCAGTGATAAAAGCACAAGACACACAAGACTGATGACTTGAGTTTGACCCCAGATCCCATGGTGGGAGGAGAGAACTTCCGGAAAGTTGTCCTGTGACTGGCACATGCTCACCATGGCAAGCACACACACACACACACACACACACACATACACACACACACACACACACACACACACACACACATACACACTAACAATAGTAATAAAGATTATGAAGTGATTAAAAGACACATTATTGGCAGGGCTGGAGAGATGACTCAGCAGTTAAGAGCATTGACTGCACTTGCAGAGAACTCAGGTTTGGTTCGCACCACCCCACATGTTGGCTCATGACCATCCTTAACTTCCCTGGAAGAATGCGATACCCTCTTCTGACCTCTGAAGATTCCAGTCATGCACATGGTGCAATACATACATGTAGGTAAAACACTCATACACATAAGATAAGATAAGATAAAGATAAATATATCTGGGGCTGGAAACATGGCTCAGCAGTAAAGAACACTGGCTGATCTTGTAGGGAGTTTAAATGTAGCGAATTAAACATGAGTTTAATTCCCACTCATGTGGTGATTTACAATCATCTAATGTAACTCCAGATCCAGGTAATCTAACACCCTCTTCTATCCTCCATAGCTACAGAGCATGCAAGGGCATGCTACAGGCAAGACACCCGTATAATGATAAAAGATAAAAATAAATCTTTCAGAAAAGATAAGTTAATTTAAGACAAATTTATTGTTATTTATTATTATTGTGTTTTTTGTTTTTGTTCTTGTGCTGTTTTTGTTTTTGTTTTTTGGCTGAGACAGGGTTTCTCTGTGTAGTCCTGGCTGTGCTGGAACTCTGTACCACGCTGGCCTCAAACTCAGAGATCTGCCTGCCTCTGCCTCCCAAGTGCTGGGGTTAAAGGTGTGCGCCACCACTGCCCAGCACTAAAGCAATTTTTAAAAAAAAGACAAGTGGCTGCAGAGATGGCTCCGCTGTTACAAACCCTGCTTCTCTTGCAGAGGACCTACGTCAGTTACCAGAATCTTTTTTTGGATTTTTTTGAGATTTTTTTTTTTTTTTTAGAGAAATGTTGTTGTTTAATGGTAAAGCTCAGTACACTCCAGCACCAGGACTGGCATGGATTCAAAGCAGCAGGGACGGCTGGGTGACCCCAGGAAGCCTCACATGGCGAAGAGGATGAGGAAGGCGACCATCAAACAGAAGAGTCCCATAGCCTCAGACAGGGCAAAGCCCAGAATGGCATAGGAGAAGAGCTGCTGCTTGAGAGACGGGTTCCTGGCATAGCCAATAATCAAGCTACCGAACACTGTGCCAATGCCAGCCCCTGATCCAGCCACACCAACTGTGGCGGCCCCAGCACCAATAAACTTGGCTGCTGTGTCGATGTCCCGGGAAATGACACTGGTCTGGAATTCCCGTGGGGCCACCTGGAGAGGGGAGCTGCTGCAGGAAGGCTGTTTAGATGGGGCCTCTGGTCTGCTCAGGAGGGAGGCAGACACAGGCCTGATTAGACCCCTGGTACAGGAGCGAATCAGAACTGGAGAAATGAGCAGTGCCTTGGTGGTCTGCATTTTTCAATCTGCACTCCCACTCCCCTGAAGCCCCTGCTCGGCCCACTGCACACTCCCTGCTCAAGGTGACTCGAGATTTTTTTTTTTTTAATGCGTATGCGTTTTTTGCCCATATGTCTGAGTACTATGTGCATATAGTACCAGAGGGGGCAGAAGAGCGTACCAGATCCTCTAGAAATGGAATTACAGAAGGTTGCTGGGTTACAGGTGAGTGCTAGGAATGGAGCATTGTTCTTCTGGAAGAACAGTCAGTGCTGTTAACCACTGAGCCATCTCTCTAGAGGAGTTGCCAGGATTTAAAAAGGAAAAAAAAAAAAAAAAAGGCTGGGCAGTGGTGGCGCATGCCTTTAATGCCAACACTTGGGAGGCAGAGGCAGGTGGATTTCTGCGTTTGAGCCCAGCCTGGTCTACAGAGTGAGTTCCAGGATAGCCAGGGCTACACAGAGAAACCCTAACTTGAAAAAACAAAACAAAAAAAGTATATATTTAAATTGTTTACATTTATGGCTGTTTTGCTGGCATGTATGTCAAAGTACCACATGATGCTTGGTGCCTGGAGAGGCCAGAAGAGGGCGCTGGATCCCCAAGAAGTAGAACTAGAGTTATGGATGGTGGACTTTAGCCAACAGGCTGGTGGTGGGAACTGAAGCCGGGTTCTCTGCAAGAGCAACACATACCCTGAACTTCTGAGCCATCTCTCCAGGATGATACTCTACTTTTTTTTTTTTCCGATACAGGGTTTCTCTGTATAGCCCTGGCTGTCCTGGAACTCACTTTGTAGACAAGGCTGGCCTCGAACTCAGAAATCCGCCTGCCTCTGCCTCCCAAGTGCTGGTATTAAAGGCGTGCGACACCACGCTTGGTCAGGCCTCATACTCTTTTTTTTTTTTTTTTTTTTTTTTTGGTTTTTTGACTGGCCTCATACTCTTAAGGCAAGCAGTTTATAGACTGAGCTAGCTCCCTAGCCCTCCCTCTAGGTATCCTTGTGAAGACGTTTAATATCCCTACATAGTAAGTGAAGAGATAAGGATTAGACAGTCAACTTTAGAAAAGCTAATATTTGGTCCAGTGCAACATGTCTGAAGAAACTAGGATCTGAAGCCAGGCAGGTTGGCTCTTCAATATCGTTCCTTTTCCTTATTTGGCTCCAAATAGCTCCCTTTTTTATTGTATCTGGGAGGCAAATGGAAGTTTTCCCTGCCAGAGAACTAACAAGGGGGCGGGGCAGAGCTGTTGAGGACAGGCTGCATTGGGTCCCTCCTCTCAGGTGGCTGCCCACTGTGCTTCTTCCTGAGACCTCCCTGGACTTCACAGCTCAGCCTAGCCCATCTGAGGTGGCCTCAGTCAGGGGCACTTAGAAAGACCACCTGTCCCAGAGAGGACCAATGGTCAGGTTGACATGGCATTCTGAGGGGAGGAGTTTTTGGCTGCGAAGTACCTCAGAGTACCCCCTTTGCTGTGTAGAACAGCCTTTGATGCTTACAGATCCTACAAACCTAGAGCAGACATCCACATAAAGAATGATCAAGGCTGGGCAGTGGTGGCACATGCCTTTAATTCCAGCACTTGGGAAGCAGAGGCAGGTGGATTTCTGAGTTCGAGGCCAGCCTGGTCTACAGAGTGAGTTCCAGGACAGCCAGGGCTATACAGAGAAACCCTTTCTCGAAAAACCAAAAATAATGACCAAGGTCCTGACTTGAGGTGTCAGAGTCCTGGTTTTGAGGCAATAGGTAAATGACCAGCTCCACAGGCCAAGGTACCCTAAACTCTATACCTCTCTTCCACCCTTAGCAGGCCTGAGCTGAGCAGTCTAAGCCTAGAACACTGGTTCCCACCCCCACATGGTCCCCTGCTCCCTTACTTACAGTTTGCAGGGTCACAGACATGGCTGACAGAGGCTGGGGCTTCAGAGCAGGGTCGGCAGTGGAAAGTTCTGAAGGACTAAACTCTTTGACCCCTCAGAGGTGGCTCTGGTCTCCTCAGCTGGCCTCCAGCAGTGTCTGAAACACACTTCCACCCTTGTTGCTTGCCGGCCTCACTTCCACTTTCATTTCTGTAAATTCTGCCTCAGAGCATACAGCCCCACCCTTGGGCGGAGCCTTCCAAGTCATTAAATCTAACCACCCAATCAGGCATGAGCTCCTGGGACTGCAAAGGGAAGTCTTTCCCAGGCAGCCAGTTCTAGCATAAACCAATTGGTAGGATTCTTTTTTTTTTTTTTGGTTTTTCCAAGACAGAGTTTCTCTGTATAGCCCTGGCTGTCCTGGAACTCACTTTGTAGATCAGGCTGGCCTCGAACTCAGAAATCCGCTGCCTCTGCCTCCCAAGTGCTGGGATTAAAGGCCTGTGCCACCATGCCCTGCATTTGGTAGGATTTTTTTTTTCAATTTTTATTAGATATTTTCTTCATTTACATTTCAAATGTTATCCAGAAGTTTCCCTATACCCTCCCCCATCCCCGCCCTGCACCCCTACCCACCCACTCCCACATCTTGGCCCTGGAGTTCCCCTGTACTGGGGCATATAAAGTCTGCATGGCCGAGGGGCCTCTCTTCCCAATGATGGCCAACTAGGCCATCCTCTTCTATATAAGCGGCTAGAGACCTGAGCTCTGGGGGTACTAGTTAGCTCATGTTATTCTTCCACCTATAGGCTTGAAGACCCCTTCAGCTCTTGCTAGGATTCTTTTTTTTTTTTTTTTTAATTTATTTATTATTATATGTAAGTACATGGTAGATGTCTTCAGACACACCAGAAGAAGGTGTCAGATTTTATTACAGATGGTTGTGAGCCACCATGTGGTTGCTGGGAATTGAACTCTGGAAGAGCAGTACTCTTAGCCATTACTCCAGTGCACTAGATTTGACACCCTCAGACATACATGAAGGCCAAAATAAAACCACACACACAAAAAAAGCACATCAAGATCTTTAAAAAAAACAAAAACAAAAAAAATGATCAGGCCAGGCATGGTGGCGCACCTTTAATCCCAGCACTCGGGAGGCAGATTTCTCAGTTCGAGGCCAGCCTGGTCTACAAAGTGAGCTCCAGGACAGCCAGGGCTATAGAGAGAAACCCTGTCTCGAAAAACAAAACAATCTTTATTCTATGGGTACCACTGTGTAGGCATGGGAAAGTTGGTGTATGTCAGGTTCCACATTCTGCCCTCACTTATAAAACCTGAGCATGGGCTTGTATATGTTATTGGTGCTGGGAAACAAAATGAGCAGAGTTCCTAACTGTTGAACCATCTGTGCCTCGGGCCTTGGGATTTCTCTTAATGGATCTTTCTGAGTCAGCACTGACAAGCTTCAGCAGTGCAGTGGGTACCTGGACACAGCTCCTTAACCCCGCACTAGCCACTACTTGTAGTTGTTCACTTATGCTTCAGAGATCGTGTCACAACGCAAAACTGGCTAGCTATATATGTGGTTAGGGGTGAGAGTGGCTTCAAAACAAGGCAGTGGTGGCGCACACCTTTGATCCCAGCACTTGGGAGGCAGAGGTAGGTGGATTTCTGAGTCCGAGGCCAGCCTGGTCTACAAAGTTGAGTTCCAGGACAGCTAGGGCTATACAGAGAAACCCTGTCTCGAAAAACCAAAAAGCCAGGAACAGATCATGGGCAAATGTTCACTTTCCTTTAGGAGGCTGTCAAGCCACCAGATGGTCACCAAGCCCAGGTTCAAGACTCACAACAGCACACCTGTTTCATTTCTCCAGGCTCTTCCCAAACAAATAGGCAGACACTTGTATTTTTTTTCAAGTTTTAATGACGAAAACAAAAATATACCTAAAAGCGAAGCTTCTGGAAAAACCATTTGTTCTTCCCTGTCTTGTATCTAGAAAGGAAAAAATAAACAAATGACACACAGGAAAAAGTAAACAGGAAAACAAATTCTTTGACAGGAAGCAGTAACTATTCAAGGAACACAGAACCCACTTACCGCTCCTCAAACTTGACCTTGGCCTCCCGCCTGGCCTTGCGTTTCAAAGCTGGGTCCCTGAACACATCCTTGTTGACAACAGTCTTGTCCAAGGGGATATCCACAGAGTACCTGGGTTAACAGCACAGAGGCAAGATCAGCTAGGGATACCAGGAAGGCAATTCCTCCACCACCTGGTGCAGTCAGTATACAAGCCTCAGCAGCAGAGCTAGGAGTCTCTACGGAAGCCACGCTACACCTTCATGCAATTCCCTGGAAAGTCTCATGTTGTCCTCAAATTTCTGAAACTCCTTTTAAGAGGTGAGATTCATCACAACAGACCTTACCTTCAATGCAATCAATAGCTGGCTGTCTCTCCAGCTGGGTTTTCCTCAGCCAGGTATGGCACACACCTGTAACACCAGCACCCCAGGGCCTAAGCTGAGACCTCAGACTAGCTTGAGCTGAGCGAACTTTCATGATCCTAAGAGTCAGACAACCCCAGCAACAAATCTCGATGACACATGGTGCTGGGTCCCAAGAAATGTAGTTCAGGCCGGGCGTGGTGGCGCACGCCTTTAATCCCAGCACTCGGGAGGCAGAGGCAGGCGGATTTCTGAGTTCGAGGCCAGCCTGGTCTACAAAGTGAGTTCCAGGACAGCCAGGGCTATACAGAGAAACCCTGTCTCGAAAAACCAAAAAAAAAAAAAAAAAAAAAGAAATGTAGTTCAGGACCCCTCAATTTTCTCATTACCAAGAGTAATGAAGAGACTGTTCAAAAGACCTGTCACCATACAGCTCTGGCTACAAGATCCACCAGCTGCAGCCTGTTAAATGCCATGATCCTATCTGTGCATTACCACAGAGATTGGGGTTGGGTTGGATGTACAGTAGTCAACTGTCAGTACCTAGGATTTCTCAGCACTTAATGCTGCCGCTATACACATAGGCAAAACATCTACATACATAAAACACCCCCATCAAAACAAACACTAAAAGCTGGGCATGGTGGCACATGCCATTAATCCCAGCACTCCGGAGGCAGAGGCAGGCGGATTTCTGAGTTTGAGCCCAGACCAGCCTGGTCTACAGAGTGAGTTCCAGGACAGCCAGGGCTATACAGAGAAACCCTGTCTCGAAAAACAAAACAAACAAAACACCAAAACCAACCAAAGAAAAGGAAAACTGGGTGGTTCAATCCTAGCACTCTACAGAGGCAGGAGGAGGATTAGCTAGTTCAAGCTAGCCTTGGCTAGCCTAGAACTTATGTTAGGGGGGTGGGGTGGGGGTGGGGATATGATCCTAACTATGTTTCTGTGCACAGGAGCACAGGTTCCCTCTGGAGACCAGAAAAGGGTGTCTGGTGTCCCATCTCCTGGAGATGGAGTATAGGCAGCTTGGAGCTTTTTAACACCGTCAGGTTCTGGAAATTGAACTCAGCAACTCCACAAAAGTAAGTATCCTAATGACTAAGCTTTCTCTCTATCCTGGTTTAAAACAAAACTGTGCCGGGCGTGGTGGCGCACGCCTTAAATCCCAGCACTCCAGAGGCAGCTGGATTTGAGTTCGAGGCCAGCCTGGTCTACAAAGTGAGTTCCAGGACAGCCAGGGCTATACAGAGAAACCCTGTCTTGAAAAACCAAACCAAACCAACCAACCAACCAAACAAACAAACAAAAACAAACTGCACAGAGCCTTTTCCTTCCACCCTTATAAGGGTTCCAGGGATTCAACTTCGGTCACCAACAGCAGGCCCTAAGCTGTCTCCCAACCCAAAGAAAATTATCTCATACAAAGGTGAGAAAAGGCAGACCAGATCCTGTCCTGTGTACCCTTGAAGAAAGACAAATCCAGCAACCTGCACTTAATAAGGTCAAGCTGGAGAACAGAAAATGGAAGAAGGGACCTGAGACAGGATGCTCACACTTGAAACCCAGAATGCAGGATTCCAAATGTGAGGAGAGCCTTGTGCTAAAAGACAAACAAAAACGGATGCAGAAAGATTAATGAACTATAGATTATATCAAGTCTACTCCCCTCCTGCAACAGCACTGTGGTCAAACCCAGGGTCTTGTATCTGCTGGATTATAGTTATACAAGCTTAGCATTCTCAAGACCGAGGGGCAGGAGAGGGGAAAGGGTAAGGGAATATGATGGCCCTTTCTTGTATCACAGCAACCACAAGGCTGCCTCTTCCTCAGTGGAGGATGTAAACTTCCAGTTCCATTTCTGGAAGGCTCACCTTGTGGGCATGAGGTGGTTGTAGTTATAAACTTTCACAAAGGACTTGATCTTGGATCGCTTGGCAATTTTCTTCTTGCCCATGGCTGCTGTCACTTTTCGGGGATAGCGATCAATTCCAGCCACCAGGGCATGGCTGTAAGGGCGGTCCGAGGTGCCATCGTCAATGTTCTAGATGAGAAAAGGGAGAAAGAAAAGTCACGTTACTGCTTAGGACCCAATCTTAGTAGAACTGTGTTTATTGAATACACCCTCCACATCTCTAGACCACCGCAGAAGACAGTCAGCCATTTAATGCTAAGAGTCAACACAGGACAGTAACTGAGTTAGCCAGTGTTGACTCCTGTCACAAGGAGATAGTGTCTCCCATCCTACATCCTCTCAGCTGTCTGCAGCACCCATTACTTTGACCTTAAGTAACTTAACACCCCTAAACCTTTGTGCCGGAAATTAAGTTACTTAGGATTAGGTTACTGCAAGAACACACCACAGCTGTAATATGTTCAATACACAGTGGCCACCATTACTACCCACTATGCACTCGCCAGTTGTTAGGACAGATTTTAAATTCTGATCCGGCTCATCTTATATATCAGCCGAAACCCGCACATGCAAGCAGCCCCAAGAGCCCCAGAGGCTTGGTACCTTCACGATGACGGCTTTGCGTCCGGAGTAGCGTCCGGCCAGGACCAGCACCACTTTCCCGGGTTTCATGAACTTGCCCATTTCTGCAGAGAACAAAGACAAGGAGCCGCTCACAAGTGTGTCAAGCGGAAGGCCCCGGAGGCGTCGTCTACATGCGAGCACCGGTCCTAGGCCCGCGACTTTAGATCACTCGCTGCCGACTCGGCCACGCGGCCCGGGACTTCTGATCGAGGGATGCGACTCGCCGTGAAGCCGCCGGAGGCTCAGAGTCCGAATGAGCCCAACAACCCGACCCCGGGACCGCGATGGCGGCGGATTGCAAGACCCTCTCCAGGCCTCTACTCACCGACAGCAAGCAGCCGGCACCCAGCAGAAAGGAAAGGAGGACACTTCCGCTAACCCTTCACCTTACGGAGAGGTGGCTTCACTTCCTGTCCCGCCTCCCGGGCCCAGCCATGCTGCGCGGTTGGTGGTCAAAGTTGCTGGCGGAAGAAGCTGGTCAGGGCGGGTCGGGCTCCACGTTTGTTTGAACCAAGCTTTATTAGCAGCACAAGCAGCAGACAGGAACAGAGCGTTCAGGTTCCGGTGTGTGGAGGGAGGAGCGAGGATGACATGGGAGTCTGGGCTCTGGTCTGTCGCCTTCCATGCTGTAGTCCCCTGCTCTGCCACTAGGAGGGGGACAGAGTCTGAAATTCACAGTTTTGCTTTGGAAGATAGAGCCGGGCTTTGCGGGGGTCGGGGGTGGGCGGGGGATGTGGCATATACCTGTAATCCTATCATTTGAGGGGCTGAGACAGGAATTCCAGTTCCAGTCCAGCGTAGGTTACATAGACCCTGTTTTCCATAGGTAAATAAATTAAAATTTATTTTAATTTAAATAATTTAAAATTATTATTCATAAGAAACAAAATGACGACGGGCGGTGGTGGCGCACGCCTTTAATCCCAGCACTTGGGAGGCAGAGGCAGGCAGATTTCTGAGTTCGAGGCCAGCCTGGGCTACAGAGTGAGTTCCAGGACAGCCAGGGCTATACAGAGAAAGCCTGTCTCGAAAAACAACAACAACAACAAGAACAAAATGACCTCGTGCACTGTTAGATGAAAAATGGGGAAAGATCAGACAGTATCCTTATCTCCAACATTCAACCCGATGATGTCAGATATTATTGACTACAATAAGCATGTGATACTCCTAGCTTTTAAAATATATATTGCCAGGGGCTGGTGAGATGGCTCAGAGAGTAAGAGCACCCGACTGCTCTTCCGAAGGTGATAAGTTCAAATCCCAGCAACCACATGGTGGCTCACAACCATCCGTAACGAGATCTGGCGCCCTCTTCTGGAGGGTCTGAAGACAGCTACAGTGCACTTATATATAATAAATAAAATAAATCTTTTATATTTATATATATATATATATATATATATATATATATATATATATATATATATATATATATATATATATATATATATAATTTTGCCGGGCAGTAGTGGCGTACACCTTTAATCGCAGGACTTGGGAGGCAGAGTCAGGCAGATTTCTGAGTTCAAGGCCAGCCTGGTCTACAGAGTGAGTTTCAGGACAGCCAGGGCTATACAGAGAAACCCTATCTCAAAAAAACAAAAAATAAATA
The DNA here is from genome assembly GCA_902729485.2 of Mus minutoides. Taxonomy (NCBI): domain Eukaryota; kingdom Metazoa; phylum Chordata; class Mammalia; order Rodentia; family Muridae; genus Mus; species Mus minutoides. Next base: position 208,165 of record LR753571.1, read on the forward strand.
AAAATAAAAATATATATGTTCATATATGTATATATAACTATATAACTATATATTTAAAACTATGTATATATACATATATATCAAGATTTATTTTTATTTTTTTGTATGAGTATTTTGCTTTTGTATATGCACCAAGATGAGTGCCTGTTATCCAAGGAGGACAGAGGAAAGTGTTAGATGCCCTGGAACTGGTTTTAGTTGACTGTGAGTCACTACTATGTGGGTGCTGGGAATTGAACCTGGGTTCTCTGCAGATCTTTTGCAAGAGCAGAAACTGCTCAGTACCATCTCTCCAGCCCCTATTTATTATTACTTCAACATTTTTCAATTCATTTTAAAGGATTTATTTTCAGTGATGTGTATGTTGATATGTGGGTGTGTGTGAGAATATGATGCCCACATAGGCCACAGACATTGGATCTCCTGGGGCTGGAGTTACAGGCTGTGGTGAACCATTTGAGGTGGGTACTAGAAAGAGAACTGGGCTTTTCTGGAAGAGCAGTAAGTGCTCTCCACTTCTAAGCCTCTTAGCTAGCACCAACTAATTTCTGAGACAAGATCTCACTCTGTAGCTAAAACTGGCTTGGAAGTCACATTATAGCCTAGGCTGGAATCCAGCTTTCAGTGATCCTCCTGCCTCAGCCTCATGAGTCCTGGAACCACATCTGGCTTATACTTACATTTCTATATCCAATACATGTTTTTTGGGGGGAGGTGTTGAGACAGGGTTTCTCTGTGTAGCCCTGGCTGTCCTGGAACTCACTCTGTAGACCAGGCTGGCCTCAAACTTAGAAATTCACCTGCCTCTGCCTCCTAAGTGCTGGGATTAAAGGCATGCACCCCCACTGCCCAGCTAAAAATGGTTTTATATATATATATATATATATATATATATATATATATATATATATATATTTTTTTTTTTTTTTTTTTTTAAAGTCTGTACCCCAAGCTGCACTTGAACTCATAGCAATCCTCTTGCCTCAGCCTCTTCCATCTGTGACTCCAGTCTTGGGTCACCATACCTGGCTGCAATTAAAATATTTTCTGTAGCAGGAGGTAGACCAGGCCCCCTCACCTACCAATTCTAGAATACATTTCACCTGCTCTTTCCTACCTACCAGTTTTTTAAAAACTTTTTTTTTTTTTTTTTTTTTTTGCTTTATCGAGACAGGGTTTCTCTGTATAATCCTGGCTGTCCTGAACTCACTTTGTAGATCAGACTGGCCTCAAACTCAGAAATCCGCCTGCCTCTGCTTCCCGAGTGCTGGGATTAAAGGCGTGCACCACCACTCCCGCTGGCAGTCACTCTTAATGCTGTCAGTTCCAGGGGCTACTGTGTACACAGAGCTGTTCCACTCATGCTAGCAGGCTGCTTCCACATCCCACAGTAATTTGGGTTCAGTTCCTGGAACCCACATACTGATGGAAGAACTAACTTCAGATAAGAGCCATGGAACTTATCCCTGCCCCCCCCCATACACATGCAGATTTAAGTTAAAAGACAATACAGGGGTATATCTGGGCCATGCTATATGGCCATTCCAGTTCTTATCCACCCCAGACACTCAGAGCCTCAGGAGTGGACTTAACAGTACTGATTTTTCAGAAGCAGTGTATATGCCATTCACTGCAGTGCTGATGCTATAGCCTGGGCAAGGTGAATGAAAATGACCCAGGCCTTTTTGTGGAATGCGACCAGACAAAAACAACGCATATACAAAACCTAGACTGCCACCAGATCCTGACCAATCCAGGGCAGAGAGGAGGTAGACAGTTTCTAAATCAATGCTGACCTAGATTACATGGGTTGATAGGATTTGAGAGACTTCGAGAGTGCAGAGGAGCTATGGGCTTTGCAGAGAAGCTACACAAAATACTGAAACTTTATTAGCAATCACAGATGTATCATTATTCATGATATTTTACAATTATCTTTTTCCCCTGGGGTTGGTGCTAAGGATTACCAGGCAAGCACTCTACCACCGAGCTGCACCCCAAGCCCAAACACTGCCGTGCTTCTTGGGAAACAGGAAGTCAATGATGCATCTTAAGTGACACACTGCAGAAGCAGGTAAAGTGCACTTCATGGAACAAAGCACAGGTGGCAGGCTGGTTCTCCATCTTCAGTGAGTCCTGGAACAAGTGTCTGCTGCAAGATGAACCATGAGGGAGTCACCTTCAGTCATGCAGGCCCTGCCATTGTGCACGCTGCAAGACCAAACCTCTCGTCAGTCAGTCTCCAAGCCAAGTGGTGCCACTGAGTCACACCCCAGTGGGCTGTGGCACCCATCACCATGAGTGCAGTGTGCTCCTGACAGGGATTCTTCTGAGTGCTTTCACTTCTGAAGACTGGGTCAGTCCTGAGAGGCCCACAGAAGAAAGTGACTTTGGAGAAACAGCACAGGACATCAGCTGTCATACTTTATAAGTAGAGGAGTGCTGACTGTGTGAGGATCACCTCAGCAGGGAGACTTCCATTCTCATCTAAAGCTCCCTCAGAACAAAGGGGAATCAGAACTCAGAACTGCACTTACAGTTCTGGCCCTAGGGCTCTCAAAGCTGCTTCTGGTAAAGGAAGACTGTTCCCAGCTTGTCTAGCAGGAGCCTCAAGTCAGTCAGTGTCTTCCAGAGCTCCCTCATACAGCAAGATGCTGCCTTGAAGAGAAGGGTGGGTACAGTACAACCCACGTTTTCTAAAATTCAGACATGGCACGGTGAGTTGGGCATTAGCTGTGTGGTAATTGATTTTGTTACCACAGGCTCCAACAGTGGGCCGGGCACACTGTGGTGGGCTAGGGTCAGCTCCTTCTGTTTGCTTTTTTTTTTTGTTTTTTTCGAGACAGGGTTTCTCTGTATAGCCTTGGCTGTCCTGGAGCTCACTCTGTAGACCAGGCTGGCCTCGAACTCAGAAATCCGCCTGCCTCTGCCTCCCAAGTGCTGGGATTAAAGGCGTGCGCCACCACGCCTGGCTCCCTTCTGTTTGCTTTTAACACCCCCAGCACTGGCTGTGCACGGTTTGCTTGCACCATACCACTGAGCTACACCTCTGGTCCTGATACTGTTTCTGTTTTAGTTTTTACTATTACACTTATTTGTTTTTGGGCAGGGATTCCCATGTGCCACAGTTCATGTGTGGAGGTAAGAGGACAGGTAGTGAGAGGTCTGTCCTCTGCTTGTACCCCTCAGCTTGCCGGGTGTGATGGCAAGCATCTTGATCTGGCGAATGGTCTCTTAGCCCCAACACTATTTTTGATGAGAGGCTCTGGCACATCTTTCTAAAAGGCTAAGAGAAGAACAGGCTTTGCCTCTATTAGCTGACCACCTGAAAAGGGTTGAAAAAAACCTATCTCTAATCCTTCCTCTAACTCCCTGGCTTTATTCTACAATTCTAGGACATCTACGTCTTTAGAGCAAGGTGTGTGGGGCTAAGGTTGGGCATTCTCATCAAAAGGCATCTTTGATGTTCTTGAGCTGGCGCACAGCCAAGTCTACAGGAAGGCTGAACTTGAGGCTGCTGAGGCGGCTGAGCAGGTTGAGCGCACTCTCAAAACCTGTGTGCGCCATGTAGCTCCAGGGCTGGTAATGGGGCTCGATGAGGAACCCTGACTTGCAGATGAGGTTCACCCAGGACACCAGGCGCTGCTCATTCAGTGCCATGCACACCAACGCCTTCAGCTCTGAGTCAGCGCTGCGCTTGAAAGGGTCATGCTCTGTCAGCACCAGGTGGATGGCTGTCAGAAGGCTCTGTTTAGGGGTCACAGCAGTGTCACCCATTATAGGCAGAGCGAAGGACTGTGAGAGCTTCCGGGCTGGGGATTCCACATATGCACGGCCATTCTTGGCATGGTAGTACTTTACAAAGAGCTCCCATGGGTGCATGGTCTCTGGGGCTGAGGAGAAAACTGGCAACAAGCAGGCAATGGGGGCCATGACAAGGCTCATCCCAGAGGAGGAGGCATACAGTCCGTGGGCCAGCAGGTCCCTCACTGCTACTGTCAGCTCCTTCCGCACAGCCATGGTCAGCTCATCCTTGCCTCCCAGAGAGAGGTCCTGGAGGTTGGCCGAAGTGATGACATGGTCATGTGGCTGATGTCTCAAGGCTAGCTGCTTTACTCTGTCGACCGATACTTCCAGTCTTTTCAGTAAGGGGGAGTAGTCTCTGTCTGCCTGGCCCCTCTGCCACAAGGTTTGAGGGATATGGCCTGTGGCACAGCCCAACTGGCTAACAGTGAAGATCTGGAGCACAGCCAGCGCTCGCCGCATCAGGTGCAGCCCTGTCTCCCGGGCTCTCTTGGCGTCTTCTGCCTTTGCTGTTTAGAAGACAGTGACTCATTAGAAAGAGGTCAAAATGACACAGGACATTCAACACATCACAAACTGCGAGCAAGCCTTGCCTCTGAGCCACAATACAGGTATCATATGAAGGCAAGGATGTAACTGGACTGGCTTATTTTCAGCTGGTAATACTAGTTCTAACTGAGATACTGTGTAGCTCATCCATTTCTAATATACAATTCAGTTGCTGTTTTTTTCAAGCAGGATCTTGCTATCATAGCAATCCTCACCCCTCAGCTTCTCTATTGCTGGGATTTCAGGCAGGCATACCATGTCCAGATTTGTCTCAATCTATCTTCTGCCTCTTCCTGCCTTAATTTCTGAAGTGGTAGGATTACAGGTGTATGCCAACAAGCTCAGCTTCTTCTTTTTTCTTCCCAGCTCAGGATTAAACCCAGGGCTCTAGGAACCCATCTACACTAGGTGTGTACTAGCCACATCTCAAAATCTGGTCATTTCAAAAATTATACTTAGGAGCTGCCCATCCGGGGCTGGAGAGATGGCTCAGAGGTTAAGAACATTGACTGCTCTTCCAGAGGTCCTGAATTCAATTCCCAGCAGCCACATGGTGGCTCACAATCACTCCTAATGAGATCTGACACGCTCTTCTGGTACATCTGAAGACAGCTACAGTGTACTTATTTATAATAATAAATAAATCTTTGGGACTGAGCAAACAGGGTTGGGCAGAGCAAGCAGAGGTCCTAAATTCAATTCCCAACAACCAGATGAAGGCTCACAACTATCTGTACAGCTACAGTGTGTACTCATATACATGAAATAAATAAATCTTAAAAAAAAAAAAAAAAAAAGAGCTGTCCATCCATTACCATGATCCACATTAGAATGTTTTATCATCTCCAAAAGACATCCTGGACCATATCATTTCCTCTCTCCCATTTCTTCCCAAGACCCAAGCAATCATTAATTTTAATATCTCTCTCTCTCTCTCTCTCTCTCTGAAAACACCTATAATCCTACTTCTCTGTGTGAGAGAACGTGAGAGAGAGAGAGAGAGAGTGTGTGTGTGTGTGTGTGTGTGTGTGTACACCCACATGTGCAAACACTCCTAAGGTTATAAGGTCAGAGGACCACCCAAGGGAGTCTGTTCTCTCCTTCCATCATGTAAGTCCTGTGGGACCAATTCATGTCCTCAGGCTTGGCAGCAAGTGCCAACACCTAAAAGGGACAATCTCACTGTCCCTTCCTTTTGCCAGACATGCTCTCTATATGCAGTCCAGACTGGCCTTGAACTCCCGATCCTCCTGCCCCACCTTGTACTTTCTGCTTCTGTAGCCTGTGCGTTCCAGGAACCATGCTTACCTTTGCCGGGTCCTGGGGGCAGTGTGCTGCTGCCCACCCTGGTGGAGCCGACTCCCACCTTCCCGCTGGCTTGGCACTCACAGTGTCCACCTGTCTGCAGGGGGCTTCCCACTTCATCTATTGTCAGAAGTTACAAAAGCAAGACATGCATTTATCCCCCTCATAGTAGGTTTTTTTTTTTTTTTGGTTTTTCGAGACAGGGTTTCTCTGTGTAGCCCTGTCCTGGAACTCACTTTGTAGACCAGGCTGGCCTTGAACTAAGAAATCCACCTGCCTCTGCCTCCCGAGTGCCGGATTTTAAGGCGTGCGCCACCACCACCACCGGGCTCACAGTAGATTTTTAAAGGAAAGAATAGTTAATGGTGTCTACTACATGATCAGAATTTTATAAATTATTGTGCTTTACTGTGTGAGAGGTGTCTGGTACAGCCAGCACAGTTGGCTCAATAATATTTACTAAGCAAATGAGGAATGAATCATCCCCAGTAAGACTAATTGGGGAGAAATCTGCTCAAGGCCATGAGGCCAGCAGTGGACCTGAAGCATCATGTTCTTTCCATCCTACTGTGGCATACATGAGAGGTCTCACTGTGTAGGCCAGCCTGGAACTCACACTATATAACAGGCTGACCTATAGCTGAGTTCTGCCAGCCTCTGCCTCTCTGAATTCAAGGATTAAAGGCATGTACCACCATACCCACTTCAAGTCTCTTAAATATAGTAGGAACTAGCCCCTGAGATAGAAGTTCTCAGTCCACACAGAACTGCCACACTGTCTGTCTGTCTGTCTTTGCCTCCTCCTCCCAGATGCTCTCTGACCTTGGATGAAGCTGATGAACATCTCAAGGTCCCGGATCTGGGTTTTCAGCTGCTCGACCAGCTGCTCTTTCACCCGAGCTGGGTTGACAATCTGAGCCACTGCTGCATCCACACGTTGACGAAGCTCCTCAGTGGACAGGGAACTGATGTCCTCATTCAGATTCATGTCCAGTTTCTTTATTAACTCATCAATGATCACCTATCGAGACCACAGCAATGAGTGTACTCTTTGCAGTTCTCAGGCAGAGGGCACGGGAGGAGAATCTTAGAAGGTTCTGTGCTCAAAGGGAATAAAACCCGCACAGACTCCCCACTTCAGGAGAAACTGAGGCAGCTGCTGATTAAGACAGACCCTGAAAGATGGCTCAGCAGATAAAAAAGAGTCTGTTATATAAACCCAGGAACCCGAGTTAGACCTCAGAGCCCACATAAAGGTCGAAGGAGAGAATGTGTGCTGTGCACATGTGCACACAAACTCATACAATAATAATTTAAGAAAGACGGGGACACAGATTCTCTTCTCCTTCCAGGGTAACAAGAACTCTTAGCTCAGGGCTGGGGATGAAGCTATTTGTAGAGTGCTTGCCTAGCATGAATAAAAACATGGGTACATGCTCTCTGGTACCATATAAAGTAGGTAGGAAGATGAATACCTGTCATCTAAGCACTTGGAAAGACAGGAGGATCACAAGTTCAAGGTCATGCTTGATTATATAATAAGGGGCCAGCCTAGGCTATATGAAGCCTGTCTGAAAAACAAACAAAACAAAACAAAACAAAACAAAAGAACACCTCATTCCTTTTGGTCAGAAATGGTACCTCTCGGCCGGGCGGTGGTGGTGCACGCCTTTAATCCCAGCACTTGGGAGGCAGAGACAGGTGGATTTCTGAGTTTGAGGCCAGCCTGGTCTACAGAGTGAGTTTCAGGACAGCCAGGGCTATACAGAGAAACCCTGTCTCAAACAAACAAACAGGCTCCAAAGCTTTCATATTTGCTTTCTCTAAAGTCTTCTGAGTGAATATATACTTATTTTTTCCTTTTTTTTTTCCCTAGACAGGTTTTCTCCTGGTAGCCCTGGCTGTCCTGGAACTAACTCACTGTGTTGCCCAGACTAGCCTTGAACTCAAAGATCTGCCTGTCTGTGCATCCCAAGTGCTAAGATTAAAGATGTGCACCATCACTACCTGACACTCACTATGTCTTCATTTCTCACTTTTTTTTTTTCCTGATGAAAACAAATCATACAGGAACTTTGGAAGTGAAGGAGCAAGAAGGAGAGACTGGTTCCAGGAAGTAGTCAATTTTCCCTTTGCTTTGGACCCTGGGTTCTCGGTAAGGCCATGGGAGAAGTATGCAGGAACACCACCAGCAGGGACACAGTAAGCATGAGAAATGCCTCTGAGGTCTGCTCACCCGCTGTCTCTCCAGGACCACGGACTGCGGCAGGGAGTCATAACTACCCTCCTGGTAGGCAAACGTCTCCAGGTCATCAAGCTGGGTCTTGAGCTGCAGAATCAGTTCTTTCTGCTTCTCCCTCTGGGTTTCCAGGCGCTCCCGTTTTTCCTGTTCACTCTGTGATGATAAATATACTTGGGTCTATTTTACAGAAAAGAGCAACCAATGGCACTTTAAGCCTCTCAGGCTAATAATGACCAGGGAAATGCATAAGGCTTCAGTGAAACAGCAGACAAGGCAGGTTTAGCAGTAACAATGTGCTTCACCCAGGGCAACTGATTGCATCTGTATTTTCATTTGGAACATGATACAAACAAGATGAAGCCTTTTGCTAATAGACTTGTTTTTCAAAGGTCTAGTCAGGAAAGAGAAAACTTAGGTAAGATGGCCTCCAGGAGTTTTTAAAGGTATTATCTTGCATGGTCAGTTGACACAGTGTAACTCCTCACTACCCTTGTACAAACCAGTTTTTGCACAGCTGTCTTGGGGAATGAGCCAGGGGTGGTACCTTGTGAAGATCAGAGGTTCATGTCCAGCATGAGCTAGATAGCTGGTTTGAGGGGGAGCTACAAGAGACTCCCTCTCAAAAGGCAAAGCAGGGAACTGAGTTATAGAGAAAGGCTTACATACATAGAAATCAACCAGTTTAATGAAATTTCAAAGCTACTTGGAAAGGTTATAGCTATTTCTGTAAAACGGGAAACAATGAAATGTAAGTGCCTAAGGCATAGAAATACAGAAACCAAGTCACAGGGATGGACATTAACAGTGGTGTGTGGGTGTACGTGAGGGGATGTCTGAGAACAACCCTTTTCTCACCACCAGCTACCACATAGCTTCTGCCTTTATGGTTGTTTGTTTGTTTGTTTGTTTGTTTTTGGTTTTGGTTTTGGTTTTGTCGAGACAGGCTTTCTCTGTATAGCCCTGACTGTCCTGGAGCTCACTTTGTAGTCCAGGCTGGCCTCGAACTCAGAAACCCCGCCTGCCTCTGCCTCCCGAGTGCTGGGATTAAAGGCGTGCGCCACCAAGCCCGGCTGTGCCTTTATGTTATTAAATATCCTTTATAGAGATCAAGTCTTGCCAACATATTCTTTTTTTTTTTTTTTAAAGATTTATTTTATTTATTATATGTAAGTACACTGTAGCTGTCTTCAGACACTCCAGAAGAGGGTGCCAGATCTCGTTACGGATGGTTGTGAGCCACCATGTGGATGCTGGGATTTGAACTTATCACCTTCGGAAGAGCAGTCGGGTGCTCTTACCCGCTGAGCCATCTCACCAACCCCGCCAACATATTCTTAGATACTGAGCTGTCATCATTTTGAGTACAAAAAACAAAACGAAAAAGCAAGCCAGATGTGATATGTACACATGTACTCCTCAGTGAGTTTCAGGCTAGTCTGGGCTACATATACAGACTCTGTCTTAACAACCACCATGAAAAAAACAACCAACTAACCAACCAAAAAACAAAACGCAAAAGGAGCAGAGGCACTAAACCACTCATAGACGTAAGGCTGCATTTTAAACTAGGATCTACACAGTATTAAAGTTAGCCTTAAAGTGGTACTTACCAAGCCCTCAAGAAGCAAGGTAGAAGAGAGGAGAGAGAAAAGACAAAAAAACAAAGAATTACGTTTTCGTTCAGCTTCGTAAAGAGCAATCCCCTTCCTTTAGCTTTGTTGAGGACGCCTCAGGATGCTCTCCAGCTCTTCCTGAGTGTTGCTGCTGTTTCTCATAACCCCATTCTTTTCCTCAGCTACTAACTAGGCCTCCACTGAAAGCCTTCTCTGGTTTTCTCCAGGAAGAACAAGTCATTTATTCCTTTGTATTGTGTACACTTAGTCATTATAGTGTTTGTATAGGACTTGTCTCTACTAATCTACAAACTCCTAAAGGACCTTTTGTGTTCATGGATGACTTGCCCACATGTATGTCTGTATACTACAGGAGTGTCTGGTGCCCACAGAGCCTAGAAGAGGGTACCAAATCACTTGAACAGCATGTATAGACAGTTGTGAGCTGCTGTGTAGATACTGGGAATCAACCCTGGGTCCTCTGCAAGTGCAGCCTGCTCTGAACCACTGAGCCATCTCTCCAGGCCTCATTACATATTTCTTTTATGTTTTTGGACTAAATTAGGTACAGAACAACAAATTCCAAATAATGAACTGGAGGAAATTGTCTAACTACCCAAAAGAGAAAGAAACAAAAACATAGTCTATCTTTGTCATTCCTTTGTGAAGCCAATGAAGAAAGAAACCAGCTATAAATCCTGATTTGCTTCCATGACTACACCTGCCAAGTCTGTCGCTCACTGTCATCGTTATAGCATATTTGCTGGAATTACGCAAACAAATTTATCAGCAAGACCAATAAGTTCTAGGGCTAGGCAGGAAATAATATGTTTAATGTCCAGTACACATTGAGATAAAGTTGAAGGTAATTGGGAGAGACTGGGGAGATAGCTAACTTGGTAGTGTGCCTGCCTCGCATGTACTAGGTTCTGGGTTCAAACCCAAGCACTGAATAACTGGGGATGGTCCACCTGCCTATAATCTCAGTATCCAGAAGATGGAGGTGGGACGAGGAGAAATTCAAGGTTAGGAACACCAAGACTGATTGCTTGTGTTTGATGTCTAGAACTCACATTCTAAGGAGAGAACTAATTCCTGAAAGTTGTCCTCTGATCTCCACATGTAGGCTGTGGCACCAGTACTGTGCTCCTACACACACACACACACACACACACACACACACACACACACACGCAGACACACTAAAACCCAAAAAACTTCAAGATGATTCTATAGCAAGTTCTGGGTCAGAGAGCCTGTCTTTTAAATAATCAATAATAGCCGGGCGTGGTGGCGCACGCCTTTAATCCCAGCACTTGGGAGGCAGAGGCAGGCAGATTTCTGAGTTCGAGGCCAGCCTGGTCTACAAAGTGAGTTCCAGGACAGCCAGGGCTATACAGAGAAACCCTGTCTCAAAAAAAACCAAAAAAAAAAAATCAATAATAATAATTTTCAATAGCTGAGGACATAGCTTAATTGGTGACAGAGTGCTTGCCTACAACATGCAAGTTCCTGGGTTCCACCCCTAGGACTGTTCCCTTTGCCCCCTCCACCTCAAACAGAAAAAGTACATCACTTTGCCCAAAGAATGTACTTAACAATACAGCTGCTTAATAGCAGAGTGAGAACAATTTATGTCATTACCTTGACACTTTTTTCTGAAAGTGACAATAAAAAATAGAGACAGTACCATCTTTGCCCAGGACCTTCCATGTCATTCAATATTGGATAGAGCCTGGCCACTTTTATGGTCTGTTGACTTGTGGTTGACTGCTCCTTGTGCAAGGGTATATGGGTATGAGAAGGAAGGAACTGGAAACAGTTCAGATCAGCATAAGTCATTATCTCCTACCAATAAGTTTTCTTGGCTAAACCATTTTGAGTGGGAAGAAAGCCACATGTGGACTGTGCAATCTGCACAACAGGAAAGGGAAAAGACAGCCTGTCTCAAAACTTCCAGCTTCCAGACGTTCAAAGTTTGTAAGGAACCTTCTCGTGTTGTGGTTTACAGAATTTCCTTGCTTCTTCGGTGTACTGAAGAACCCACTTGTCAGTCAGAAGGCCCCGTTCAGAGAACCCCGATATTAACCAGGATGGCAGAACAGTCTGAAGACACTGTCAGAACAACCTTATAATCAGGTGTGTTTCTTTCCACTGCCAAGGGATGGTGTCTGTTCACCAAACCTCTCACTGAGATAAGACAACATAAAGATTACAGCCTATCTATATGCCAAAAAAGCATGGGGGATTAATTTAAATTTCCGTGGATTCCAATTCACTTCCCTTTCACTTAACACTTCTCCCGTTTCCAATGTTCATTCTATCAACAAGTGCTCAGGGTATACACCTCAGGGTAGAGAGAGTGACACAAAAACACACTCAAGTACCTCAAAGTCGACGGAGGCAGCACGGCTTCCATTACCAACTGCCTTTTCAATACTCTTTAATGCTCTCCATATGTCTTTCTGCATCTTCCTGACTCTATTCTCTATCTTGCATGCACGTACCTATAGTACTTCCAGCTCGGTCTCTCCTCACCCTTTCTACCTCGGTCCGTGTCAGCATCACCACCCGCAAACTCCCCGCCTGCATCACCTTCATCCTCATCCGGAACTAGCGGCAGTCACTCACCTGGTCCTCACCCCGCACCCGTGGCCGGTCCCCAGGCAGCACATCGCTTTCGTCACCGCCACAAGGGTCTGCCAGCCCCTCATAACCTAGGACGTGAGGACAGCCGCGGAAGGCAAAGTCCTCGAGCTCGCGCAGGAGACGCTGCTGCTCCGCCGGCGCCCCGCGCACTACCTGGCGCAGACGGAACTGCACCTGCGCGAAGTGCGAGGACAGCGCGAGCAGGGCCGAATCCAGCTGCCGCCGCTCGGCTTCCAGCCGCCTCAGGGTACGGACTGTCGCGTCGGGTGCAGAGCCCGGAGCCGCTCCAGGCTCTTCGGCTGCCGCCGTCTCTGAGAACGTCGCCGTCCCAGGATCGGCTTCGTCCACTGCCCCCACGGGAGCCCAGCGCACAGTCTCGCATGGTGGCAGCGACTCCTCCTCCTCTTCTTCTTCCTCCTCGTCCTTCGCCTTAGGCCCGACAGCGGTCACCACAGTTCCTAGCTCCGTAGCCACTTCCACCGTCGCCATCTTCCCGGAAACGCCGCCCGCACGTCAGTGGCGCCCCCTTGCTGCCATGGCAACGGGCTCTGGCCGGGAAGCCTGGAGGAGCGGTGGGCGGGTCTCGCACTCCTCCAATCTCGGGAGGGCCCGCCCCCTCGGGACTTCTTTAATGCATTTTGTGAATTAGACACTTGTCGTTGGAGGAACAAGTGAATGAAACCGAGAACAAGTAATGTCCTGCCTATAGGGGCTAGAGTAGCCCTTTCCCTGGATAGAGAGTAGATACTGTATTCCTGATTTGTTTATTTCTGGAGACAACCGAGATGAGAGTAAATGCTCCCAGTGTCCTTCTGGAGTCCAAATCACTTTTGCTGTCAAGCCACCTTTCCCTCCCTCGCAACCCTTCCTCCTACCATATAAGGAGAGGCAGCTGCTAGGAGCCTCCTAGGATCTAAAGATAGAGGCCTTTGCTTGGGACTCCAAAAGCCACGGGGCAGCTGGAGTCACCATGGAACGGTGAGTTTCAGGCCGCCATCATACAGGTCCTACATACTCCCCTGCCCGTTTTCCTGCAAATTTCCTCCCTCACATCTTGTAGAAGCTGCTGAGTCTGCCCACCAGCGCCCCAGACTCCAGGTCTCTGACTGTGGGTGAGAGGGGGTGGTGAGATCTGAATGTTACTTCCCTTGTCTCTCTGGGTTTATTCTCACCACCTCTGCCTACTCCCACCACTCCCCTCCTTCTGGTTCAGTGGTTCCACTCTACTGTCTCCTCCCTCCACCTTTCCATATTGCCTTCAGTCTTGTCCACCCCTACCAAGCCCCACCTCCAACCTCTTCAGGCAGCATGCCCGGACTCTGTGGTACGATAGACCCAAATATGTTTTCATGGAGTTTTGCGTTGAGGACAGCACCGACGTCAGTGTGCTCATTGAGGACCACCGCGTCGTGTTCAGGTAGTAGCCTTCCTCTGTGGACTGGCCTGGCGTCTCAAGGACTGTTCCTATCCTCCTGGTGTCTCAAGAACCTGTCCCATCACTTCCTTTCTCTCTTTACTGTATCTTTAGCTGCAGGAATGGTGATGGAGTGGAGCTGTATAACGAGATTGAGTTCTATGCCAAGGTGAACTCCAAGGTGAGGGCAGGGTAAGGGTAGTCTGGACAAGAAAGGATGGCCAAGCAAGGAGACTGGAAGTTTATCCTAAACATGAGGCTGTCTGTCTGACAGGACTCCCAGGATAAGCGCTCTGGTCGCTCAGTTACTTGCTTTGTGAGGAAATGGAAGGAGAAGGTGGCCTGGCCTCGGCTTACGAAGGAGGATATAAAGGTGAGTGAGTGTGCAGGAGTGGTCTACTCCTGCGCTCTCTGTGCACCCAGGCATCAGAGTTATATCTGGAATTGTATTTGGCTTATTTCCAGTCACTATTGAGGGAGTCCTCTGGGTCTTGTGTATTTGATATCTTAATTATTCTGAAATCTATATATTTCCTCCTAGTCTAGACAGCAACCATCAGGATTTGTGGAGGGAAGTAGGTTTTTGTCTGTTGGCTTTTGTTTTTGAGTCAGGCTCTTTCGTTGTTGCTCAGGCTGGCCTTGAACTTGCCATTCTTCTGCCTCAGCCTCCTGAACATTTATATTACAAGCATGTGTATGAGCATGTGTATGACATTACAGGCTTTACTATGCCTGATTCTGTGGCCTATTTTCTGTCTCATTTCTTTTTTGTTTGTTTGTTTTAAAGATTTATTTTATTTATACGAGTACACTGTAGGTGTCTTCAGACACCAGAAAAGGGCATCTGATCTCATTACAGATGGGTGTGAACCACCATGTGGTTGCTGGGAATTGAATTCAGGACCTTCGGAAGAGCAGTCAGTGCTCTTAACTACTGAGCCATCTCTCCAGGCCTTCTGTCTCATTTCTTAGGCACTCTTTCCATTGCTTTCAGTGGGCTCTGTTAAACATAACCTTGACTTTGTCTTTCTTACACTTAAGACCCTTTGATAGCAGCTACTGCTCTAAAAGCTGAAAGTTGGCCATCTGCTGACTGAATCTTGATTTTACATTTATTTAGTAGTTTTTTTTTTTTTTTTTCACAGTTAAAAAATTATTCTGGGGCTGGAGAGATGACTGAGTGGTTAAGAGCACTGACTGCTCTTCTGAAGGTCCTGAGTTCAAATCCCAGCAACCACATGGTGGTTCACAACCATCTGTAATGAGACCTGATGCCCTCTTCTAGGTGACTGAAGACAGCTACAGTTACTTAGATATAATAATAAAGAAATCTTTTAAAAATTTATTCTGGACATTTGACTGTTAAGAGCACTGGTTGCTCTTGTAGAACCTAAGTTCAATGGGCAGTCCCCACAATGGTGGCCCACAACCATCTGTAACTTGAGTTCAAAGAGAGCTAACACCTTCTTCTGACTTCATGGGCACATGGTACACACAGATACATGCAAGACAAAAAATTCATACACATAAGATAAAATAAATAATTCTTAAAAATTACATTGACTGGCTATTGAAATTTGTAATTATTTGTTGCTAACATTAAAACATGTAGATTATGGGGCAAGTGAGATGGCCCAGCAGGTAAAGGTGCTTGCTACTGATCTGAGTTTGAGGCCCAGGTCCCATATCCTGGAAGGAGAGAACCAACCCCCACAAATGTAACATCCATTTGTGTGTAAAGTGACATGCTCCTTCAAATAAACAAACAAACAAACTAACATTTAATATTTTTATTGTAAACTATGAGACCAGAGAGATGACCCAGTTTTGTTTTGTTTTGTTTTGATTTTGGATTCTCTCTCTCTCTCTCTCTCTCTCAGTTTTTGGTTTTTGGTTTTTCAAGATAGGGTTTCTCTGTGTAACAGCCTTGGCTATCCTAGAACACAATTTGTAGACCAGGTTGGACTCAAATTTGGAAATTCATCTACCTTTGCCTCCAGAGTGCTAGGTTTAAAGGTGTGTGCCACCACACCCAGATAGAGAGACCCAGTTTTTTTTTTTTTTTTTTTTTTGGTTTGATTTTTCGAGACAGGGTTTTTCTGTGTTCCCCTGGCTGTCCTGGAACTCACTCTGTAGACCAGGCTGGCCTCGAACTCAGAAATCCGCCTGCCTCTGCCTCCCGAGTGCTGGGATCAAAGGCGTGCGCCACCACGCCCGGCTGAGACCCAGTTTTTAAGAGCATTGGCTACTCTTCCATAGGACTCAGTTTCAATTCCCAGCTCACTGCAACTCAGACATCTTGCTTGGTTGAATCCTAGGATGCATTATGTTGACCACCCCAGTCCATCAGCCCTTGGAGGGTAGAACTCTGCTTTCTCAGACCCTGCATTTTTGGCATTGGTGTTGGTACATAGTTGGTTCTGGTGAACATTTGTGGATGCACATTAGAGGGCAGGTTGGGGGCCCTGTACCACCCCGACCTTCCCCTCCGAGTTCCCTGTCTATGCCCCCACTGGTTCCCTGCACTGTTGCTCCTGTCCTCCATGCCCTGATGATCTGCGCTTCCTCTTACAGCCTGTGTGGCTCTCTGTGGACTTTGATAACTGGAGAGACTGGGAAGGAGACGATGAGGTGGAGCTGGCTCAGGTGGAACATTATGCAGAGGTATGAAGTACAGCCCCTGCTGTTCATCTTAATCATCCTGTGTCTGACTACACATAGTAGCTGGGGAATTGTTAAGGCCCAGACCAGGATATTGGAACTTCCTCAGCACACCATATATGGTGCTAATATCCTGTATATTTGACTCATTGTATACTTAGCAGAAGCAAGAGAAATTAGAGATTTATTATTTTATTTACTTTTGAGACAGAATCTTTTTTTGTTTGTTTGTTTTGTTTTGTTTTTGAGAAGGGTTTCTCTGTGTAGCCCTGGCTGTCCTGGAACTCAGAAATCTGCCTGCCTCTGCCTCCCAAGTGCTGGGATTAAAGGCGTGTGCCACCACCGCCCGGCTTTGGCTTGCACTTTTTTTTTTGAGACAGGGTTTGTTTGTTTGTTTGTTTGTTTGTTTTGTTTTGTTTTGTTTTTCGAGACAGGGTTTCTCTGTATAGCCCTGGCTGTCCTGGAACTCACTTTGTAGACCAGGCTGGCCTCGAACTCAGAAATCTGCCTGCCTCTGCTTCCTGAGTGCTGGGTTTAAAGGTGTGCGCCACCATGCCCGGCTGGAACAGGCTTTATAGACCAGGCTGGCCTCCAACTCACAGAGAGCTGCCTGCCTCTGCTTCCTGAGTGCTGGGATTAAAGGCATGCGCCACCACACCTGGCTGGCCCCAGTGCTTTTGAGATAGGGTCTCATGAAGCCCAGGCTGACCTTGAAGAACTTCCTATGTAGTGAGCTGAGGCTGGCCCTGAACTCCTAACCTTCCTGCCTCCACCTGTTAAGTTCTAGTATTTGCAATCAAGTCCCAACATACATAACCTGTCTGAGGTTAACTTTTGCAAGCCACCAGGTGGCCTCTGGGACCCAAAGGCCGGTCCTCTTAAAGAACAGCAAGTGGTCTTAACTGTTGAACCATATATCTAGCGCCCTCTGGCTGGGACCATCTCCCATCTCTGCTACTATTCAGATAGCTCTGCCCTCACCCCTCCTCTCTTGTTTCTCTTCCTATTAGCTTCTGAACAAGGTCA
Source organism: Mus minutoides (assembly GCA_902729485.2). Classification (NCBI taxonomy): domain Eukaryota; kingdom Metazoa; phylum Chordata; class Mammalia; order Rodentia; family Muridae; genus Mus; species Mus minutoides. Next base: position 225,428 of record LR753571.1, read on the forward strand.
GCACTAAGAGGCCTCCCCCTGCCATGGATGATCTGGACGTAAGTAATACCTTCCCTAGACCTTTCAGCTTCCTTTTAGCCTTTACAAATAACACATTAGAGCTGGATACAGCCCAATGGAAGAGAGTTTTCCCACCATGCACGAGTCCCACGCTCCAAAAAGGAGCAGGATTAAAAAAAAAACCCACAAACATATAAGAATATGTATCCCATTCTCTAGCACACAGTGGTCCTCTGCATGTTCTGAGTTTGACAGAAGGTTGAGTGTTCTCTAAGCCTCTCCCTTCTTCCTCCCCATCCTAGAACACACCTGGCTCTGATGAGTGTCTGCAGCTCTGTAGAGCAGCGACACCGTTTGAAATCCTCAAAACAAGGGGCGGGGCGCACAATAGAGGAGATGTGACTCGGATTTCAGGAGACCGGCGGGCGGGAGGGAGGGAGGGAGCAGCATCTGTAAAGGCTGCCATAGAAACCACGGCTGCTTTGTCTTCTCCTCCCAGGATGATTCTGACAGCTAACTTGCTTTCTGTGACGGTGGACCGGGGGAGGAGGCGGACCCGGGGAGGAGGCGGTAGCTACCTTCTGTCATGCTGAAAAGCAGGGATGGGGCCTTCTTCAACGACTTCGTTTGCATCAAGATCCACAAAGACCTCTGAACTTCTCAGAAGCTCTTTCTGAAGGGCCCCTCTCCACGTGTTAGGTCTTCCTCCTGGGCGCCTGAGCATGCGCCTGCCTCAGACAGGGTGGGACGCTGACTGCTGGGGCTGACTTCCCACTGACTCGACTTAGAATCTGTGCTTGGGATGCTTGGGTGTTTGGTTATGTGTTCAAAGGTGGTAAAGCCAAGGCCAAAGAAGAAAGAGATAATGAATTCTAGGAATGATCCTTCCCTTTCCTGCCTGTATTTTTCCCCTCCCTGTGGAAAGCCCCTTCTTTCTGCAGAGCTTGTGGCCACTTTTCAGTGGGAAGGTGTTATAGAGACTTCATCTCACCCAGGATGTTACAGAGACTTCTTCTCACCCAGATAGGTCCCTGTCATCCTGGACATTTAGCTTCCTGGATCTTTGTGTTCAAGAGTATGAAATGTTGTTTTGTTTGTTTATTTTAAAAAATGAGAGTTTGATCCTCAGTGCCTATACCAGGTAGCTCACAGCCACCTGTAACTTGATGTACATACAGATAAGTAAGAATAATTTTTTTTTTTTTTTTCGAGACAGGGTTTCTCTGTGTAGCCCTGGCCTGGCTGTCCTGGCACTAACTTTGTAGACCAGGCTGGCCTCGAACTCAGAAATCTGCCTGCCTCTGCCTCCCAAGTGCTGGGATTAAAGGCGTGCGCCACCATGCCCGGTTTAAGAATAATATTTTAAAAATCCAAATTATCAGTCGGGCATGGTGGCTCACGCCTTTAATCCCAGCACTCGGGAGGCAGAAGCAGGCTCATTTCTGAGTTCGAGGCCAGCCTGGTCTACAAAGTGAGTTCCAGGACAGCCAGAGCTACACAGAGAAACCCTGTCTCGAAAAAAAAAAAAATCTAAATTATCTGGGCTGGCGAGATGGCTCAGCGGGTAAGAGCACTGACTGCTCTTCCAAAGGTCTTGCTTTCAAATCCCAGCAACCACATGGTGGCTCACAAACCATTTCTAATGAGATCTGATGCCCTCTTCTGGAGTGTCTGGAGACAGCTACAGTGTACTTATTTATGGGGTTAAGCAGAGTGAGCAGAGGTCCTAAAAATTCAACTCCCAACAACCACATGAAGGCTCACAACCATCTGTACAGTGTACTCATATACATAAAATAAAAATAAATCTTTAAAAAAATCCACTCAACCTATTGTTGCTGGGCAGTCGTGGTGAACGCCTTCAATCCCAGCACTTTGAAAGTAGAGGCAGGAGGATATCTATAAACTCGAGGCCAGCTTGGTCTACAATGCAAGTTCTAAGACAGCCAGCCAGGACAGTTACACAGTGAAACCCTGTCTCAAAAAAACACCACCACCCAAAAATAGAAATTATCATAAATCATAGGTTTCTGAGGTTTGTGAGTTAAATTTCTTCCCTTTAGTTTTAAAAAAAGGGGGCTGGAGAGATGGCTCAGCGGTTAAGAGCACTGACTGCTCTTCCAAAGGTCTTGAGTTCAAATCCCAGTAACCACATGGTGGCTTACAACCATCCGTAATGAGATCTGACGCCCTCTTCTGGTGTGTCTGAAGACAGCTACAGTGTACTTACATATAGTAAATAAATAAATAAATAAATAAATCTTTAAAAAAAAGTTACATGATGAAATATTATGGGTATTGGTTTTAAATAAAATATTAACATATATGTCTTGTGTATTTCTGTCCAGCCCAGTCCCTCTTACTTCCACCTCTTACGCTGCAGGACTTCTGCTGGCCAAATCACAAGGCCCCAAGAGCTGAAGAACGTCTTAGCTCCAGCTGTGAATTTAGTTTTGTGGTCTTCCAGTCTCAAAACGGCGACAAAATAACACAGAATACCTACAGTTGGCAGTTTCAGTAAATTTGGGTAAATTATACCCCTTCATGCCGGGCGCGGTAACTCTTAAGAAAATTTGTCCCACATCGCTTTCCGTCCGCCGCCCGGTTTTTCTGCGCGCGCCAGTCTCTTCGGCCAAGGAGACCGCGATGGCGTTCCTGTGTCAGCGCGACAGCTACGCCCGGGAGGTGCGGACCGGTGGGCGAGGGTCCTGAGACCGAGGGTGCCATCGGGAGGGAGGGTGGCTGCAGGCTCCAGTCTCGGCGTAAGAGGGATAATGCTCGCACCCCTTTCCCTGCGCAGTTCACCACCACCGTGGTCTCCTGCCGTCCCGCCGAGCTACAGACGGACGCGAACGGCGGCAAGAAAGAAGTGTTGAGCGGTTTCCATGTGGTTCTGGAAGACACGCTGCTTTTCCCCGAGGGCGGGGGACAGGTACTAGGAGCAGCCTCAGCCCGACCCCCTCCCAGGAACCCCCACATTCCAGTTCGCTCCTGCAGAAAAATGCGCTCGCCCTTTCTCAGCCTCAGTAAATCCAGGGACGTTAGTTCAATGCATTATTCATTCAGCATATGCTTATGTAGGTAGGACACAGGCAGTATGTCATATTCCAGACGCTGAAGAGAAACTGAACAAGACAGTGCCTCTAAAAATACACATGGAGTGCTTATTGCAGACAACCCGGTATGCCAGGTATAAGTAACGATAATGTCCCTAGAAATCAGCTGGGTAAAGGGGAGCGTGGTGGGATGCGCTCCTCTGTAGAGAGCCTTCTGGACTACACGGTAGTTGTGCGCGAAGGGAAGGGATGAGCCAATGTGATTTATTTTAGTGATTCTGGGGCAAGAGAAATAGTTCAGGTAGACAGAATAGCTGTGCAAAGGCCCTGAAATGGAAATCAGCACGAAGCATTTGACAGGGACTAAGATGCTGCTCCGAGAGTTCAGAAGTGGGGCGGTACCTTTCAGAGCCAACCTTTGAGTGCTCTGGTGGAGAACCTAGCTACAGTTTACAAAAAGAAGAGAGTGCCACCCAGAGTGGGCGCTCTAGAAGGGTTCTTTGCAGCCAGGTTGATAGCATAAACAAGGGCAGTGAAGCCTGAAAGAATCGCTGAATCTTCCTAACTGTAAACAAAGCGGTGTGATAGGGCTGGAGCTTGTGCACGTTGAGGACAAGCTAGAGAGCTTTGGAACGGCGGCGATTGATGCTAGTTCAGAGGACCTTGGAGGGTATAGGAAGGTATAGACTCCATTCAGGAAACCAGGGAGCTGTGCAAGATCTGAGGCAAGGAAGAATTCGGTAGACCTGGGAGGAAGGGAAAGCCGCTCAGTTTTTGCTTTTTTATTTTAATTTTTTTTTTTAAAGATTTATTTTATTTATTATATGTAAGTACACTGTAGCTGTCTTCAGGCATTCCAGAAGAGGGCGCCAGATCTCATTAAGGATGGTTGTGAGCCACCATATGGTTGCTGGGATTTGAACTTATCACCTTTGGAAGAGCAGTCTGGTGCTCTTACCCGCTGAGCCATCTCACCAGCTCCTAATTTTTTTATAATACTGTTATCTGTTTTTGTTTGTTTTTTGAGAAAGGATCTATAACTTTTTGTTTTGTTTCTTTTGGTTTTTGTTTTTTTTTAAAAGATTTATATATTTATTTTATGTATATGAGTACACTATAGTTGAACATATATATGGCTGTGAGCCTTCATGTGGTTGTTGGGTATTGAATTTAGGACCCCTGCTCACTCTGGCCCAAAGATTTATTTATTATTGTAAATAAGTACATTGTAGGTTTTTTTCAGACGCACCAGAAGAGGGCATCAGATATTATTATGGATAGTTGTGAGCCACCATGTGGTTGCTGGGATTTGAACTCATGTCTGAAGACAGCTACAGTGTACTTAAATATAATAAATAAATAAATAAATAAACAAAAAAAAAATTGTGTTGTAAGCCGGGTGTGGTGGCGCACAGCCTTTAATCCCAGGTCTCAGGAGGCAGAGGCAGGTGAATTTCTGAGTTCCAGGACAGCCAGGGCTACACAGAGAAACCCTGTCTCGAAAAACCAAAAAAAGGGGGCTGGTGAGATGGCTCAGCGGGTAAGAGCACCCGACTGCTCTTCCGAAGGTGATAAGTTCAAATCCCAGCAACCACATGGTGGCTCACAACCATCCTTAATGAGATCTGGCGCCCTCTTCTGGAATGCCTGAAGACAGCTACAGTGTACCAGTGTACTTACATATAATAAATTTAAAAAAAAAAAAAAAGAATTGTGATGTAAATACCTGCTATATGACCCCTGTGAAAGGGTCATACAACTCCCAAAGGGTCATGACCCCG
>LR753570.1:0-39326 GCA_902729485.2 Mus minutoides
ATTCTGTAACTGGCCCTCTTTTGTTTTGTTTTTTCCTTTCACTTCTTGTATGTACAGATTTCTCTTTTTTAGCTCAGCTATAATTTTGTTTGTGAGAATAACTAGTCACCATTCAGCATGATCTCTGAAAGTTGGCTTTGTGTAACCCATAATGCCGAAATATCTGCTAATCTTCTAGTGACATCTTATCCAAACTATTTACCACTTCCATAAGAAATGGCATGAATCTTGTCTGTGCTTCCTGACTTACCCTCTTCCCTAATTTCATATGCTGTTGCCAAATCTTCTGGATAAATTGTTACATTTCTTTTCTGCTTCATGAAATTTACTCAGATAAGTGTAATTATGACATGATCTCTACTTTTATGCCTCCTTGAAGTAATCTCAATCTGCCTTACATCATTGTCATATGTTTGTATTATCTCATCCATTCTACTAGACTCTGAACTCCTAAAGGGCTTGGAGCACACAATCATCTTTGAGCATCCTAAAATCTCTGCTATGTAGTCTGTCACACAGACATACCTGTTCTATGTGCCTGCTAAACTGAAGTGAGACTAAAGGAAAAATGACTTCCCCTTTCTTTGTACAACTCTGCTACTTAAGCGTTTGCAAGTTAATGGTGGCAGTTGATGACCATTCATTGCAAAGGGATATGTAACACTGGAAAACATTTACCTGACATAATTGCCTTGTAGAAATAATATTCCTGACATGGGAACATACCAATGTTTTTTATCTAATACCAAATAATTAGAAAACATGTACATACAAGTAAGATTATAAAGACTGAGCAGACTGTATTTTTGTATTTAGATACACATATACACACTATGCACACATATATACACATATATTATATATGTGTGCATAGTGTGTATATATAACAACAATTAATGAAAAGAGAGGTCTAACATTTGAAAGTCAGTGAGTAGTTGTATTTGGAAGGGTTTGGAGGTAAGAAACAGAATGGAGGGCATGGTATAATTTTAAAGTCAAATAAAGACATAAAATTAATTATTAAAAGAAATCCAACAGATGTGATTAGATTGGAAATTTTGGAATTTGGAAATCTGATTCTGAAAATTATGTGTCTAGAGTTATAATAATTTACTTTCAATCTTTTAAAAATAAATATGAGAATAAATGTTATACCAAGTACCTTCTGCATGGCTGGTATGAAGTACAAACATTTTAAGAGATATTTAAGTTTTAACAATATTTAACATCTTAGTTACTATAGTTAGCCACAGTTCTACATGTAGACAACACAACCAGTCAGATGAGCTGTCTACCAGGACTCCAGTGCTCCTGAATAGTGCTGGTTCCAAGAATTTTATGAAAGCAGTATGAGCCAAATCTATCATTGAGATATTATCATGATTAACTTATAGTTCATAATACATTTTCATCAAAAATTACCAAAAAATATTTAACTATTTAAGTGTTATTTAAATTCCTAACTTTATTTAAATTCCTCACTTTTTTTTTTTTTTTTTTTTTTTTGAGACAGGGTTTCTCTCTGTATAGCCCTGGCTTTCCTGGAACTCACTTTGTAGATCAGGATGGCCTTGAACTCAGAAATCCGCCTGCCTCTGCCTCGGATTAAAGGCGTGCGCCACCATGCCTGGCTAATTCCTTACATTTTAAAAAGTTTAAATATTTTTTGTTCCTGATGAACAAGGTAAAAAGTATAGAACTTTAAGAATCCAACTATATTGTTGAAGTACTTCTAATTATTTGAACAGTAGTAACAATTTTGAAATATAATGTGTAATTATTCTTAAAACTATTTGTCCAGAAGAGTTTGGTTTTTTCAAATAATAGTTTTATTCACATAAAGTAGGATGGGGGCAAATATTTGATATTTTTCTGGAAGATAACTATCAATCCTCTTAATTTATCCACCTGGGCATGTCAGAAATATATTTTGTAACTTTAGCATTCACTTTAAAAATCATGAATACTAGTAATTCTTATTGACATTACAACAGTGACAGGTGTTTGCTTCAAAGGACAAATTTAACATTTTCAAGATGGGATAGCACATGAAATTGTTGGGATTCATAGTTCTGAAAGACGCTTCCTTGCTCTCTCTAAGGAAAGCAGTGGTGCATGCTGGCCGTTGTTTATACAGTGGGCAAGGTTCTGCAGTAAAGCTTTTTACTCCACAGTCCATTGCATGCTGCCCACTGCCTGCCACTGCTGCCTCCATTGTGTCCATACTAAACAGAAAGCTCTATCATAGATTCTTTTTACATGTGACACACTGGCTATATCATAATGTATATACTATTCCATCAGCAATCCTATAGTCCATCTTTAATGTATATTAAAGATTCTTATAGCTCTGAGTGGCTCCAATTAAAAGATATATACATGGAACTTCTTTCCATAAAACAGTTATCTAAATATATGTCTTTTAATTCATTTAATGACTGTGCCATATTGTAAAGATCAAAGTCATTCACTTGATAGTGCTTGGATATCTATTGGGCTTCTCATCACACGGTATCCTAAGTTCTAGTGTCTTAGTCAGGGTTTCTATTCCTGCACAAACATCATGACCAAGAAGCAAGTTGGGGAGGAAAGGGTTTATTCAGCTTACACGTCCATACAGCTATTCATCACCAAAGGAAATCAGGACTGGAACTCAAGCAGATCAGAAAGCAGGAGCTGATGCAGAAGCCATGGAGAGATGTTCTTTACTGGCTTGCTTCCCCTGGCTTGCTCAGCCTGCTTTCTTATAGAACCCAAGACTACCAGCCCAGGGATGGTCCCACCCATAAGGGGCCTTTCCCCCTTGATCACTAATTGAGAAAATACCTCACAGCTAGATCTCATAGAGGCATTTCCCCAACTGAAGCTCCTTTCTCTGTGATAACCCAGCTGTGTCAAGTTGACACAAAAACTAGCCAGTACAATTGACCCCTTGTCAACTTGACACACAAATACATCACTAGTAAGCCTCCACCCTTAGTTTTACNCTAATTTCTTAGCTCCAGCTAACCAGCATCAATAGTCCCAGTAATGCCAAGTTTTTGCTTTAGTAGTTCTGGTATCTTTTTAATCACAGCTGATTCTTCAGCCCCAGCTAACCAGAACCACAGAATCACAATCAAAGTAACAATGGCCCTGAAAAGAGTCTTTAATTTTCCCTTTGAAATTTAACAAGCCAGGCCTCCATCTTCTGCACTGTTCTCAACATTTTCTTCCAAGCTCCTACAAACATCTCACAGAGTTAACACCAAATAGATCTTCTAACCCAAAGTTCCAAAGTCCTTCCACAGTCCTCCCCAAAACATGGTCAGATTGTCACAGGAAAACCCCACTCTGCTGGTACCAATTTGTCTTAGTCAGGGTTTCTATTCCTGCACAAACATCATGACCAAGAAGCAAGTTGGGGAGGAAAGGGTTTATTCAGCTTACACTTCCATACAGCTGTTCATCACCAAAGGAAGTCAGGACTGGAACTCAAGCAGGTCAGAAAGCAGGAGCTTATGCAGAAGCCATGGAGAGATATTCTTTACTGGCTTGCTTCCCCTGGCTTGCTCAGCCTGCTTTCTTATAGAATCCAAGACTACCAGCCCAGGGATGGTCCCACCCACAAGGAAACCCTTGATCACTAATTGAGAAAATACATCACAGCTAGATCTCATGGAGGCATTTCCCCAACTGAAGCTCCTTTCTCTGTGATAACCTACCTGTGTCAAGTTGACACAAAACCTAGCCAGTACATCTAGTATCTAAATGCTGAGGAGTTAGGATGAATGTTTCACAAATACAGATACAGGTCAGCAATGTTGCTGAGTGGGTACTTGCTCCCAAGTCTGATATGTGAGTTAGATCCTGAAAAAAGGACTTTGAGTAGCCACTGTTTTCTAAAGAAAGTAGATTGGAGGTTGAGAAAAATCTGGATCACCGAGTGAGAAACCCATGTAAGTCACATATAGATTTTCTATACCTGCAAAGCTAACTGGATAGCTATACATAGGCTGTCCATCCAAATCCTGTAAGGTAAATAGTGAAAGATGGGGGATTAAGCATATGACAAGTGCTCCTAAAGTTCCACATTAAAAAGGTTTGGTTTTAAGCCCACAGCACCATTAGAAGCAAATGGAAGCATTAAGAGGTGGAACTTAGGTTCAAAGAATCTTGATCATTAGTCTCATGCATTTTAAAGATTCGTAATGGGACTATATACGGTCACAATATAAAAGGTGATAGACTATTTAAATTCTCCTACCAAAATGTGCTATTTTGTTATAGGCCACAAATCAAATGAACAAGCAACTATGGACTGCAGCTGGGTAGTAAAAGTAAACCTTTGCTCATTTTATTTTGCTACTTCTCGTTGTCTTTATTTAATACACTCTTATTAAAACATCAAAATGCCCTGTCCAACATCAACCTCTGATTGGAAGAAAACAAAATTGTTGAATATATTAGAATAGCAAGGAAAAGGTATATGAGGTATCCTTGTAGAAGATCGTGTGTAAGCTGCTTAGTCTATTGAAGATAGATACAATAATTAAGAGGTAATTGGATAATGCATTTTCTATACCTTCAGAGATAACAGGGTAGTTTAATGGTCCATGTTTAAAGGCTTGGTCCCTAACCCACAGCACCACTGGGAAAAGATGGAAGCATTAGGAGCTGGAATCTAGGTGCAAGGACACATCTGTAGAGTGTCATGTGTGGAATGCTTAGCCCACAGCAGGTGGATATGATAATTTAGAGGTAACAGGATTATGGTACTTGATCTTTTCAATGGATACATTCACAGATGTGGACTCAGAACTTTGGCAGTTGGTAAAAGATGTGACTAAGTTGGGAGGAGCAGTTCAGTGGAATAATGCTTTGAATGGTTTCTGATTTCTAGGATTCTCTCCTGTGTTGCTGTCTGTGTTTGGGTCACCATTAGGTGAGCAACTCTCCTTCATCTTCCTTTTATTGTGTCCAGCCTAGTGAAAGATCCCAGCAATGGGGTTAACTATGGAATGAAGCCATTGAAATCATGACCCCAGATAAACATTTGTTTTTCCTTGACAAGGATTTATCACAGTGATAGAAAGTCAATCATTACAGGATGGAATGCTTCATCTTGAACAGAGCAAGGTCTTGATATACTACAATTGCATCAATGAACTGCCCAACATTCAATAAAAATTTTTAGATATGAAAAGAGGCCAGAAGATCTGTCTGGTAGGAATGGAGAAAGGAAAGGAAAAAATGAGAAATAAGACAGAAAAAAAAAAGTATCCATATATTAGAGATAGATGATAGGAAGCCTAAATTAGGTATTACTAAAATTCTGAAGAAACCATAGGAAAAAAAAAAAACCTAGAAAAAAAGTGTGCTTACTTTATAATGGATAATTCCAAAGGGAATATATAATATATGTTTATATATGAAATAATTCTAGGGGTCAGTAAACTTCAGCCTGCAGTTGGAGTTGGGTCCATTGCTTGTTCCTTAACTGAAACATAGCCATTTCCATTTCTTTATATATTATTTGGTAACATGAAGCAGAATATTCAGTTTTATCAGAATCTATATGATGTGTCATGGTAGTCTGAATGGGAAGGGCCACCATAGATTTAAATAGGCTCATGGATTTGAACTGCTTGATCACCAGAAAGTAGTACTTTTTTTTAAAAAGGGATTAGGTATGATATTGTTGGAAGGAATATGTTACTGAATATAGGCTGTCAGGTTTTAAAGAGCCCAAAACATGCTCAGCAGCTTCTTTGTGCTGGGTACATATCAGGATGTCGAACTCTTGGCTACTTCTCTAAAACCATGTCTGCCTGTGTGCTGCCATACTTCCCTCCATGATGATAAGTGATTAAGCATCTGAAACTGCAAGCTAGCCCCAATTAAGTGCTCTTTTGTAAGAGTTCCCATGGGCATGGTATCTCTTTGCAACAATAGAACACTGACTAAAGATACATGTGAAGTCTTCTATTTTATCAAATTAGGAAAGAATCTTGATTGTTCCATTATCTTATATTCATTTGGAACAGTGAAAACTCAAATAAGAGAAAAAAATATTAGAAGATTGTGTAAATGGTATAAAAATTGACGTATGCATTATTTACAACTCCAGAATTTAAATACTTTAATTCAAATCCCAAAAGGTCACTGTATTATTTTTAGTAAAATGAATGAACTTCTGCCCATCTTAAAAGAAGTTACACCCTGACACATTCTTGATCATTATGACCTATATAGATATGGCTGCTTGCAGCCAACCATTGGACTGAGCATGGGGACTCCAATGGAGGAGTTAGTAGAGGGACTAAAGGAGCTGAAGGGGTTTACAACCCCTTCGGAAGAACAACAATATCAACAACCAGACCCCCCAGAGCTCCCAGGGACTAAACTACCAACCAAAGAGTATACATGGAGAGACTCATGGCTATAGCTGCATATGTAGCAGAGGATGGCCTTGTTGGACATCAGTGGGAGGAGAGGTCCTTGGTCCTGTGAAGGCTCAATGCCCTAGTGTAGGGGAATGCCAGGGTGGGGAGGCATGAGTGGGTGGGTGGGGGAATACCCTCATAGAAGCAGGGGAAGGGGAGATGGGATAGGGTATTTCTGGGGGGCAGAAACTGGGAAAGGAGATAACATTTGAAATGCAAATAAAAAAGATCCAATAAAAAACTGAAATAAATAAATTAATATTGCCTTAGGGGGGAAAAAGAAGTTACACTCTGTAAGGTTCATTGGCATTGCTGAATACTGCAATAATTCTACAGGAGAGGTATTTCAGAATCCTTGGGTAGTACTATGTTCAATTTGCTGAGACTGATTTCCAGAGTGGTTGTACAAGCTTGCAATCCCACCAGCAATGGAGGAGTTGGAACAGAATTCTAAGATAAAAATCTATACCTATAACTTCTAGTTCTGTATAGAGGGTCTTTCAATACAACAATATTGTTAGGCCTTTCCATCCCTTTTCATGCCTTCATTCACCTTTTTTCCCAAGGAAAGAAGAGTGGTGAATCTTCCAGATGAATTAAGGAGAAAATCTTGGTATGTATGTTCAGATTCCCTTTGCTTTGAGATCAGTTCCCTCACAGAGACACATATTCTTCCATATGCATGAAGCCTGTTTCTTCAGGTGAGTGTGTGTGTGTGTGTGTGTGTGTGAGTGTGTCTGCTCCCTCCTCACTCTGTGTGTATCTGTCTGTCTCTGTCTTTTGTCTCTCTCTGTCTCTGTTCTCTCTCTCTCTCTCTCTTTCTCTCTCTCTTTTTCCCTCTCCCCTCTCTCTCTTTTTTGGTGTGTGTGTATGCATGTCTGTGTAAGGAGAAGAGTTTGAAAGTGAAAGAGGAGTGTATGTATATGTATATGTTTGTGAAGTTTAAATGAACAGCATTTTGATCATTGGGTTTAGCTATGTCTCATAAAATCTCTAAACAAACTTCACAGATATTAGTTGGTATGAGTTGTTCTATAATGACCATAGAAGTTCATAATTTAATGATAACAGTTACTCTGTACTTCTATAAATTTATCAGACTGGAAAACTCCATCTATATTGTGATATGTATTATTTTCAAATGATTAATAATCACAAAAAATGAATATATCAGAACTCTTAGGTGGCCAGTAGCTTACTATAAATAAGAAAATAATCATTTTTGGAATATTGATACTAGATACTATCTCTACCCAAGCACTGTGTCCTACCTTAGAGAAATAAAGACTGAAATAATATGGCTTTTAACATTAAATAACTCAGACTGATTAATGATCCAATTTTGTTTAAGTAGTTAATAATTGAGAGTTCTTAAGACATATTCAGCTATATCTTATAGATGATAAAACTCCATTTCAGAATTAGCCTTTGGCTGTTTATTTATGAAGCACATACGCTGTGCCTATATGTGTTTGTAACATATACTGTAATTTATACATTAAAAGGTTAGAAAATATCAACCTATTTATTTTAAATAAGCCCCTGTAGTATATTATAAAAACTGACTACAATTTAATTAGCCTTATAAATATAAAAAGTAAAAAATAAAATCCATCAAAGACTAAATATTGAAGTCATAAACTTTATGACATCCCTAGAATAATTATTATTTATGGAAGTCTCAATTCTACTAAATAATAAACACTACTGAGCTTTGATTCTCAAAGTTGGGCTCAGGGACACAACTGGAGTGTAGTGCTTCAGAGAACTTGATCTCTCTTCTATCTCCCACTGACTTTGTAGACTCTGGACAATGAGGCTGACTGTAAGACAGTTGTCATCTAAAACACAGATTGATCGTCAATTTTATATATGAATATGTATGATAAATATGTCTGAATATGTTAAAATTAAGGTCATAATATATCACCAAGCATGAGGTTGTATACATATGTATCTTAAGTCTGTGTGTTTTCATATATGTGGATTATATATTTATATATGTACACCTATGTTTATCTCATAATATACACATCTCATATTCTCATATATATGCAATCATAATTTTTAGTCCAGTACTTGCAACATCAATCTTCACTGTTTCTTTTCACAGTTTTCTTTATTTTCTCCTTGAAAATGACCATAGGACTACCTTGAGGACATGCTGCACAGAACTCTATAGTCTCATCAAAAACCCAGACAAAAACCCAGAGAGAATGGGTCTTGAAAAAGTGGTGCCTGTTACGTCCCTTTGACTCATTACCTCACCTAAGTAGACTGCATTTTAAAGATCTTCACTTTCTTGTACTAAGAAGGGAGAAAACATGAGCCTAATAGAGCTGTATTCTGAGATGCTCTGCCAGAGCCTGACAAATAGAGATGTGGATGTTCCCACCCAACCACTGGTCTGAGCACGGGGACCCCAATGGAGGAGTTAGGGTAGGGATTGATGGAGCTGAAGAAGTTTGCAATCCCATAAGAAGAACAACAATATAATCCAACCAGATCCTACAGAGCTGCCAGGGACTAAACCACCAGCCAAAGAGTACACATGGAGGGACTCATGGCTCTAGCTGCATATGTAGCAGAGGACGGCCTTGTTGGACATCAGTGGAAAGAGAGGCCCTTGGTCCTGGGAAGGATAGATGCCCCAGTGTAGGGGAATGCCAGGATGGTAAGGTTGGAGTTGGTGGGTCGGGCAGCACCCTCATAGAAGCAGGGGGATGGGGAATGGGATACGGGCTTTGTGCTATCCCCAGGAAAGGGGGTAACATTTGAAATGTAAATAAAGAAAATACCCAATTAAAAAATAAAGTATCTATTATTTTAGTTTCTTCTATTGAGATAGAAATATTTAATGGAGTCTGAATTTAAAATGTGGAATATATTTTAAAAAAAGAATCCCCAGGTGATGATGCTCTTAACAAAAGACCTATGCACATCAGGTATTTATTAGCTTTTTAAACATGCATTTTTTTCTTTTTTCTTTTTTTAATTAGGTATTTTCTTCATTTACGTTTCAAATGCTATCCCAAAAGTTCCCTATACCCTCCCCTACCCTGCTCCACTGATAAGTGGATATTAGCCCAGAAACTTAAACATGCAATTTTTAGAGGGTGCAAAATTAAAGATTTAATTTTTGCTATTTCAGAGAGTATATCTGTGTCCATTCTTGATATCCTGAACTCAACAAATGCAAACTTGTTCATTATTCTACACAAAAATTACAACAGCAGAAACTTTCTAGGGAGGAAATAATAATAATATAATAAATAATAATAATAATTTATAAGTATATAATTTATAAGTATATAAATAGTATATATAAATAAGTATATAAATAAGTATATAAATATAATATAATAAGTAATAATAATTTATAAGTATAAGCTTATTATTTATTTAATTTCTGCAATGTTCTATTCATGACCTCACTAAGAACTGTATTTAGACATATTTAGTTTTATTTTTAAAGCAGGTGATGTACTGCAGACGGTAAATGTTTGCACATGGTAAACATTAGCCTAAACTGTATTAATACCTGAAAATAATCCTCAATATTATGAGACAAAAGAAAACAAATAGTTACAAATAAAAAGAAAGAAAAATTCAAGTCAATTAAAATAGTCTATCTAACTTTATAAAGGGATAAATCACATAAAATTAACTGATATAACTATTCTGTTTATAATTCTGAAATATAATGGTCTGAATCAGTGATACGTGTTACTATAAGAGAGCTTATATATTATATTCACATATTTTAATGTGTCATAAAATGTATGTATATATTAAATCCTATCATTATGTAGAAAAGTATATATGTATATTATATTATATATATTATACTTAAGATATATATTATATTTAAATTTTCAAAGCCAAACATTATCTAGAATTGACCTTTGGTTTTATAGAAAATATAAAATTGTGTATTTCTGTAGTATACATTATGTAACCTGCAAATGTATATTTATGATAAAATAAACATTTTATGTAGTATAAACATGTATATGATAAAATAAGTCTTCATGTAGCCAAATAATAACTCATTTATTTATACATACAAACAAATTTGTATGAACAATAGAATACCTAAGACTATACGTTTAAATGATCATCAATTCCGTAGCTAATTTGATCTATGAATGCAGTGCATTAGATAGCCTTTGGATTTAGATTTCCTAAAATGAGTGTTTTGTTTTCCTGGTAATTAAATAAGTAAGTACTCATTCTATTAGTTGTTGGAGGTATTGCATAAGGCACCTTTTTACATACACAAGCAATGATATGCTCACTCTGTGTGTGTGTGTGTGTGTGTGTGTGTGTGTGTATGCTTTGACTGAAAATGAGAACATAAAACAAGACAGAAGTCCAGGAAAGCACGGAGTCTCTAACACCACTGTGTTTGGCTCACTTTTTCTTTCCTTTCTCTGCATTGTCCACCTTGCCCGTGTGTGGAGGACTTCATGACTGCCAGGATGAGATGACAGCATCCTCTGAATAATGACAATGGCTTGCACTTGAACAAGACTAAGCAGAACTTAATTGTATTCAAAATATTCTGCACCATTGGCATGAGATAATCCTCTGGGCGTATTTCATAAGGAGCTAGAATTTAAAATACAGAAATGTGATTGCTATTTTGAATATCATCTTCTGTGACTAATTCAATGGTTTCTGGGGGGAAAAGTCATTTCTGGAAAATCTGGCCACATTATCTTCTATGAGTAATTAAGCTTCTGTGGTACAAGGAACCATCACTTTCTTCATACTTTAAACTGCACAAGAAATTTGACATCTAAGTAACACAGCTTTGTCCTTCTCTAATTACTGCAAAGTGAAAGATGTTTAATTTAAAAATGCACAATGTTTTGAAATAATCATGTAGTTTTTAATGAAGACTTGAACCAACCAATCATGATACGTAGCTGGGTTATTGCATGGAAACCTAGAAAGATTTTGATCTGGCCTTTCTCCCATCAGACAGGGAATATTTTCATTTAAATTGCCAGGATCCATAAAAACCCAAGCTGCAGGAACAAAACAATTTAAATCACGCTCACAGGAATCAGCTTCCTATCCCACCCCTTCTTTCCTTGGGGGCATTTCTTCAGAGGTTTTTACTGATTTGATTATACAACAGAAGGTTAAATTCTCACATAGTGATCATTAGGAAAAAATAAACAGAGCAAGTACTAAAGCTGGCTTTGCACCTACTGAATGCTGCAAGTGTCTGTACTCATTGGATATGCATCTTGCAAAGCTCGGCTGTTCCCAGGAGGCCACTCCATGAAGACTGAGAGAGCAGCGTCTGCTAGTGGTGCCTGCGAGTCACAAAGAACAGAGAGAAGCTTTATAGCAGGATGCTGGAAGGCATAGCATTGGGAGGCAGACTGCAAACTGGGTCTATGCTATTTCTTTTTGCTTTAGGAAACATTCACATGAAATTGTTGTGTGTGTGTGTGTGTGTGTGTGTGTGTGTGTGTTTAATTCAAGCATCACACCGAGGATGCAATGCATCAGCGCCATTTTTGAAATCTCTTCATTGACTGCACTTATGAAGCATGTTACAAGCACTGTTCTATCAACTGCTCATTGGCCATAATTATTTATACAATGCAGACAAAGGCAGGATGTGCTAAGCAAATGTAGCATGCAGTTCTGGGATATAAGCAATATTTGCTCTGGGTGTGTCATCTTACTGTACCTGTGGCATTCAGTGGACATTGATTGAATGCCAGATCGCCTGCAGGAGTCCTTTTCCACACCATTGATATAAGATAATCCTCTGGGCATATTTCATAAGGTGCTGGAATTTAAGATATAGAAATGTGAATGTCAGCTGTGGTTATGTTTTCAAATGTTGGCAATAACATTCCTTCAATGCATCTAAATGTGAAATTCTTTTTCTTCTGTAAAGAATATTATTTATAGACATGTTAGAGATATGCTTATAAAGAAACCACCAGGTCTCATTTAACAGTCTCCCAACAGTTCTTTAAAAGAATCAACAGGTTCTTTAAAAGCTTCATTATGTACAGGGTTTTATTGATATGTCAATGATGTTTTCAAACAAATGAACACATTCAAATATATTAATCAACAATCTTTCAAAATTCATTGAACTTTTAGATGTTAATTTTTTAACAAACCAGCTCTGCTTTGAAATTGTTGATGACAGTAAGAAATTTGTATGCATACACACTCATAGACACACACACACAAACACACAACCAGTCAAGCAATACTAGGCAGGTGATCTACCACTGAGCTGTATGCACAGGCCAAGTTATGAAAACATATTGATTTAATCTTTATGTCATACTGATTTTATAATCTCAATTTATTTACAAATTAAAAATCATAATGGAAAATTTAAGAATAACATACTACTAAATTATTGTTTTAATTATTTCTTTTATCTTTTGAGTTTATACTATTACCCCTTCCCTTTTCTCCATCCAAACCTCTCATCTGAATACATCTCCTTGCTTTCTTCAAATTAATGTTCTCATTTACATTAATTGCTAACTGAATATCTATCTATCTACCTATCTATCTATCTATCTATCCATCTATCATCTATCTTGTATAATGAATCATGAAATAATGAGACTCCCTCAACATTGTCCTTCCTGGCACTCAAAAACTGGTTTTGTCATTGAATTCATATGTCTCAGAACATATGAACCCTCTTTACATTTCCATATTGAGTTGATCAAAAATGCAACTGCACACATTACATCTTGACATTGTATTTTATTTGCAAAGTGGGTTAATTTGGAATTGCACATGTCACCACAGGACAACACACTTCTGTCTCCTCTACAGATAAGACAATGAGGCTACAGGGAAGAGGGTCCCTTGTGGAGGTAGACATGGTAGGGGTATCAGGAAAAGTCGGATCTTAGAGTTCTAACCCCTCAGTAGCTTCCTTTAGGCTTCCCAAATACCTTCTCTGTTACTTTAAATCATTCAAGATATTCTGCTGCATCTCAAATTGAGACTAGGTATTTCTTCTAGAGTCTCACTAATGTGCACATGCTACTGTTTGCTTCCTATGATATTTTTGCCTCATGGATGATTTGGTGGCTGATTTTTTTTTTTTCACCAGTCTGTTCTTGGCTGCTATCTTCTTCACCTCACCAAGGTTTTGCCCCCAGATCTAATATGCTCATCTCAGTCTGACTTCCCCTGCAGCTTTTTACACTCTGAGTTATTCCTTCTTCTGGAAATTACTTTCTCTGGGATCTTAGAAGCTATTTTCTGTGTGGCATCTACCGCATACATGTGCCTTTTTCACATATCCGTTTTCTGCATGTTCTCTTCAAGGTCATCAATGTTATATGCAACGATCTCTTTAGGTAATTTCAATCTTAACTGAGGTATTTTAGCAGCCACCAGGCCCTTATTTAGAACATCATATCACTAGATCCATGGAACTTTCCAACTATGAATTAGAGTTGAATACTACTGTAATATACCACGTAGAAAAATGTGTTGAGGAGGCCAACTTGTTTTTGTTTGTTTGTTTGTTTGTTTGTTTCTAAAGACAGGTGTCACTGTGTAAACTTAGCTATCCTGGAACTCACTGTGCAGACCAGGCTGGCTTCAAACTCAAGAATCGGCCTGCCTCTGCTTCCCGAGTGCTGGGATTAAAGGCGTGTGCCGCCACTGTCCAGCGCTTTTTCTTTTGAATTCCAGCATCCCCTTAATTATATGTTAACTCTAAATGAGAAAATAAATGCACATGGTGGGGAACACTGAGCCGAAAAGAGTCATTCTATCCAGTATGCCCTCTCCTCACCCCATCAGAAGGGAAACCATGTCTTTCTTCCTGATCCCCTGAAATGTACCAGCTGTTACCCTGGGAACAAATGTATTCTGAATCTAATAGGGTCCTTCCTGGCACTCAAAATCTGGTTTTGTCATTGAATCTGTTGTGGGAATGGGCAGGGATGCATAGATGTGAGTTTATCACAACTGCAAAGAAATACAATGACTTATCCCCAAAATGTACAACTTAAGTCAGAGCAGGGCAGCTTCTCTGCACCTTTCCTTCCCCAAGTAGTTCAAAAAACAGCACAAATATCACTTGCTGCTGCCACCCTCAGCCAAGTAGCTAAAGGTACACTACTCATCTTCAGGAGCAAGACAGGAGACTGAAGCCCCCAACTTGGAGCTCACATGTTTCTGTCTTCTTCTGCCTCCATAAGTTTCTCACAGCTCGCAGCAGAGGCCCACATATGTGTCCACTAAGAAGAGGCCACCCCAACAGAAAGGCAAGGTAGAACTGGGAGATGAAGGTACTATAGAACTATGGAATGTTTACATTTAAGCCAGTGAAAGAGGACTGCTGGGCCAGGGACAATCATAAAGTTCAGGTTTGACTCACAGCTTTTGCTTGGCTTTTTGTGTGCATGTGAGGACACATGTCAGCTCTGTTCAGCTGGTCCAGAAACATGTAGTTTCTGTTGCTTTGGTTCAAATGTCTTCTCTGAGTATTGTTCATTTGATTGGTTTTGGTTGGCTTGTTGTTTGGCTTGAGGCAGGGTCTTACTGCACATGCCCTAGCTGATCTGGAATTTGGCTGTGCACAACAGGCTCGCCTTGAACTCAGGAAGATCTGCTTGCCCCTGTCTTTCTAGTGCTATTATTAGAGCTATACTTTGCCATTCAACGCCTGACTCCCTCCTGGGTTACCAAATGCCAGGCCAAATGACTGGGTCTGCTATCTATCTATCTATCTATCTATCTATCTATCTATCTATCTATCATCTATCTACCACTTATCTATATCAAAACTCATCAATTTGCTGACACTCAAGACTCCCTCCCCACACATAACAGTACCTTTTCTTTCCCACTTATTTCTGAACTTTGCAAACTACATGTTGGACTTTTCCCCATGACTGAAAACATCAGCTTAAACAAATGTCTAATTCTCCCTTTCTACCTTGGCCACTTACCCAAGGACTTGTTCCTTTCCATTGAATTAGAAAAAGCAGCTCACTGGTTAGCTGCACTTTCCTAGCTTCTGCTAAGCCCTGTTTTAAAGAGACCCAATAGTATTCAAGGATAGCCGACTGCTTCATGTCTCCTTGAGGCAAGTGGAGAACGATGAGAAAGAAATTAACTACAATTAGACAAAAAAAAATTTTTTTGACATGTTAAACGGAAAATTCCATTTGAATCTAAATATCGGAAGGATTAAAAACAAAACAAATCAAAAGAAAGCCTTCTGGAAGAAGTGAAGTTAGCTTGAAATGGACAGTGAGAAATGGATGCAAATGCCACAACAAATGGGTCAGGAGGGACAGCAGGATGAATAAGAATAGCACAAGGTTCTCAGAGGATAGGCCAGCACTATAGGTTATGGAACTGCAAGAATCCAGGAAAAGGCCGACATGATTCCGTTTCCAACCTCAGGATCAGGTTGCTTTCATGAAAACTAGTTGGCAGAGACCATTGGGGAAGCCGATGGAATGACCTTGTGATGGCTTCGGGGGTGATGACTGGACAACTGGAGCCTTCAGAGTATGCTGGGGGCAGGGAGAGGAATAAATGAACAGTGAAGAGGACACCGGCTTCAAGGGCTTCAGAAGGTACGCTATGCCTGCTGCCTGAGCTGAAGAACTCGGTGAAAGATGCTAAGTGCTCAGTGCTTAAAACCCCCTCGTGTCTTTGTAGGCACGGGAGGACAAAGGTAAGTGTGTTCACTATGATGAAAGGGTGCACGGAGCAACTTTAATCTATAATGACTCTAATTGCTTTCCAGCGCATTAGCAGCACAGAATTAATGGTCATACTCAGATATCGTACACTCGGGTTTTTCCCCCCTATCTTCTACATCTCATATCTAAAAATAATATCCTTTCCATCTTGTAAATGTAAGGTTCCCTTTTATTATTGTTTTTTGATAGAGGGACATACATAGGCAAGCTTTAATTCACAAGGTTCACACAGGTAGTATATTAAAAAATTTAATAAGAATCTCTTATCACGAGCTCAGGTTTTGGTCAGAGCTTGGTTGTAAATATACCACCTTAGGTTCTGATAATAACTGGGTGGGCTCAGGTCCCTCAAAGGCAAACTGTTGGCATGGCCCCTCCCTCAGCACTCTCTTCCTCAGGTATTTGAGTTAGTACTGTAGTACACTGGGCATTGTTTCCGGACATATAGCTTCCACGTTCTTTCTCCGACTTCCTCGCCTCTTCCATCCAGGCAGCTATTGGACTGAGCCTCTCGGCTTCCGTGGTGGATTCCAAATCTCTCTACTCCCATAGCCACTTCCTGTGAGCCCTTTCCTCTGCACCATAGGGATGGCTCCAGGCCTCTTCGGTTTAGTCTCACTTTCCTTCAATCTGTTCTCTAAACTTCAATTGTAGCGCTTAAAATATAACACATTTCCTCTGTGCTTAAGTGACGATTTCTCCAAAAAGCTGCTCTCAGTGCCCCAACCACTGAATATACAAATTTAGTATTTCTCATAGTGGACTGTGAGCACACATTTGGCTATGCAAGTACCACTTCCAAGACAGAACTTCTTCTGGATGCGAAAATTGCTTTGCTTACTTCTTTTGTCTGCTAAAATGAACTTCACTGGTGCTTAGCATATAGTAGGCACCCAAAATACGCATGTTAAATCATTTCCAGTGAGCAAAAGCATCCATCTAGAAATTTCTGCAATGATTGAAGAGACCTTTACTTTTATTACTTAATGCAGTGGTCATGACCAGATTTGCCCATGAATTCCAAAATAAAAAATGCTCTGAGTGGGTGTGAGGACTGTATTTTAAATTGTATTTAATTTTAGTTAGCACAAATTTAGGTAGTTACCATTTGGGGCACTATTGTTAATAGATGATTATTGTATTTATGTAAACCCACTCCCAAATGATTATAGCATACTTTAAAATAGGAATTTAGACATAGTGTGAAAGTCCACACAATTTGTGTATATAACATAATAGAAGAATATATAAAATGACTCATCCCTTTTGAAGTGTTCTGACAAGTTTGTCTAACAAGATGATCACATTTGAATGTGTATTGTCTGGTCTGCACACCTGGGGTCTCTTCCATTTTGCTTTTATATATTAACTGACATTCATTACATCGTTTGTCTTTGCTCTTTTCAATGCTTTTCTACCTCATGTTTTCTTTCCACTGAGATTCCACTGAGGACTTCTGAAATACATTTCATAAAATGTATTACTATAGCAATTTTCTGGTTTGGTCCTCATATAAACCATTGGTGGAGTAATTCTGCACACCGAGATGCTTTTTTGTCCTTGCAGTGGTCTCAGAAACTTTTTTTTTTCATTTAGTATTATGGGAAAATCCACATGACTGTGCCCTTCCCAGCAGTCCACTATGTGGTCAGAATGTCTGGTCGTTGCACATATTGACCACTAGATGGCAATGGTGGGCTAAGAGGGACAATTGTTTTAATTTTGGATCTGCCTCAGAAACTGATGTTCAAAATCAAGGAGGGTAGCTGTAGCAACTATCAGCTGGGGGAAAAAGGTGTGAATACTTAATATTTTGAAAATACATAATACTTAGGGGAAAATAGAACATCTTATTTTCAAGTAAGTATGATAGTACTTACATTGAGCTGCGATAAAATCCTTGGGTCAAGGCTTCAGCAGCTCAGCTTCCACATTCTCGGCTCTTACTGTTCTCCACGGCTACATTGGTCTCCTGACTGCTATTGTCTAGTACTCCAGGTTCTCACGTCGCAGCTCATACCACGGTTGCTCCTGTCTTGGCTGTCCTTCCTCATTGTCCTCGGACCACTGCACTAATCATATCACCACCTTTAATTCTAACTCAGACCTCACCAGCCCAGTCACTTCCTCATAGCACTATCTCTGCTGTTCCACTTGTCTATTACCTTGATATGCTAAATAAATATTTATAAATAAATAGTCCCCTAGCTCATTCATTTGTCTGTTCTGGCTAGATCTGTTTTTTTAATAGTGTGATTTTCTAAGATTACAAAGATTGAGATTTATTCATCAAGCTACAGATGCCCTTTGTGTACTTATGCATGTGTTCGATCGTGTGTGTGTGTGTGTGTGTGTGTGTGTGTGTGTGTGTGTGTGTTAACATGTGAAATGTGATATGACAGCATTCATTGTACTTAGCAGCAGAAAGAGGCTGGCTCCTCTAGTCACATTAAATTTTAGTCCAAATGTTTTCAGGGTGGCAGGTATTGACTTAGGGTTTTTACAGCTTACTAAAAGCCTGTGGACTCCTGGGTAGAATATCCTGATGTGATTAGCACATGTTCTAAATAGGGTAAGGATAAAGTCACTTTGGAACTGATTCTTGGTGCATCTACAAAACTCAGTTACAGACATGACCTGAGATTAATCAGTCTATAATCAATTAAAGCAAACAAATAGAACTATTCTAATACATTTTAAGACAAGTGGGGGTGAGGGGAGTGTCTATGGTTATTTTATTTTGCTGCTCTGTAAATTATTGAAGTCTTGGATTAATTGCATTTTATTGGAGACAGGAACCCTGTGCATGAGTGACATAAAAGAAAGAGGGCAGAGGCAAGCACCTGCAGGTCTGATAGCAGAGGCAAGCATCTGCAGTCTGATAGCAGAGGCAAGCATCTGCAGGTCTGATGGCAGAGGCAAGCGTCTGCAGGTCTGACAGCAGAGTCAAGCGTCTGCAGGTCTGACAGCAATGCCAAAGAAAGTTGACTTCAAAGATGACTTGATATTCTCTGATGGTTATATTTTAATGGAGTTAAATAAATCTATCTGTATTCAAATCAAAATCAAAAGGGCCTTAGACACTGTAAAATCAATATATTTTGTTCCACTTTAGTTGTACTTCTGGAATCTACTCATACAACAAACAATCCACTTACTGGAAGACCCAGGGAGCAAAGACAATAAGGTACAAAGGCATTTTAGTTTCCTTTCTATAGCTGTGATAAAATATGCTGACAGAAAGCAAGTCAGAGTATGAAAGGATTTATTTGGCTTATGCTTCCAGGTCATAGTTCATCACTGAGAGAAGTCAGGGTAGGAACCCAAGGCAGAATGTCAAGGCAAAGACACCAGAGTTATGCTGTTTCGCTGGCTCTCTCACATGCTCCATTTATGCGTGTGTAGCTTTCTTACACAGCCCAAGACCAACCATGTGGCAGTGCTGCTATTCGCAGAGTGTAATTCCTATATCAATTTACAATCAAGACATTTCACTGCAGCTATAGCTGCAGGTCAATCGGGTCCATGTAAACCCTCAATTCAGATTCCCTCTTTAGGTGACTCTAGGCTGTGTCAAGTTCACAGTTAAAGCATGAGGGCACTCTGAGAACGTAGAAAGTTTCAGAGTAGATAAAGAGTTGGGTATAAGTAGCCATGTATTAGAGAGATCAATGAATGCAGGAGAAGGGCCCATAACTAAGATTATCATGAAATAATGATTAATATAACTGTTTTGATGGAGTTTAATCATGTGCAATTTGTTATACTGTAAATGCTATAGTTGAAGTTTGGAGATGAGAGTGAAGGAAATGAGACTGAAGGCCAAAAGGCCTGGAGTATGTCCCTGCCACTGAGGTGGGGACAGAATCACAGGAGGTGGCAAAAGGGCCTGGATGGACTTCACATCTCCATGGCCAGGAAAGACGAGGTCAGTTTTCAAAGGATTGTCCACTGTGCTGCACCCTGAGCTCCAGAAGGTGACAGAAAAGGCTCTGGGGCAGAGATGATAATACTTTGCATTTGACACATCTGGGCACATCTAAGTGTTGTAAGAAAAGTGAGGTGCAACAGATAGAAACTTATAGAAAAACTATGACCAAGTAAAACTCAAAATTGTGGAGTGCACTCTCCAAGGACTCATCTACAGTACAACCTCCTAACCTAAGACACACCCTCGGGGGACACTGTGAAAGAAGGGGAGGAAAGATTATAAGAGAAAGAGGAACAGGTATTTTGCTGTGAAATTGGGTTTTCTAGACATTTCGGGTACTACATCCATGAAGTCTCATCAATATGGCTACCTAGCATGAGTTCAAGAAGGACAGCACTGATAGATGCCTTAGTGTGGATGGAGGAAAGGGGACCAGGAAGGGCAATGGCTTTATGTTTATACAAGCAACTACAGGCAGCTTAGCAATGCGAGACCGAGAGAAATACGCTTGCCTAGGGAAGACCACACCATTGGTTATCTCAGACCAAGTGCTCAGTCCTGAAAACATGGATACAAGGAACATACATAGTGAGCAGGGTGTGTGTGTGTGTGTGTGTGTGTGTGTGTGTGTGTGTGTGTGTGTGTAATTAATGAAATAAGAGGCCATGGATTTTAAAGAAAGTAAGGAGGCAAAGCTGGGAGGAAAGGATAAGGGGAAAATGATGGAACTCTTACAATCTCAAATAATAATTTAGAAGGTTAGTTGCCTGCATGCAAGCCGTGCCCAGCAGGAACAGAAGGAACTCTCAGCTGAAGTTCATATTCATGCCTTGCTGCTGTGTGCTACCCACATTCACCTTACAGATTAGAAAATACAAGGTTGGGTTAGGTATAAGAACGAAAGTAAGGAGGTAAGGAGGTTTTTTTTTGGGGGGGGTTAACATTTCTTTTCTTTTTTTTTTCTTTTATAACTTTTTGAATTAGATATTTTCTTCATTTACATTTCAAATGCTATCCCATTTTCTAGTTTCCTCTCTGAAAATCCTCTAGACCCCCCCCCTCTGCCCCCTGCTCCCCAAACCACCCACTCTGCTTCCTGGACCTGGCATTCCCCTATACTTGAGCATACAATCTTCACAAGACCAAGGGCCTCTCCTCCCATTGATGGCCAACTAAGCCATCCTCTGTTACATATGCAGCTAGAGTCACAAGCTCCGGGGGTACTAGTTAGTTCATATTGTTGTTCCTCCTATAGGGTTGCAGACCCCTACAGCTCTTGGGTACTCTCTCTAGCACCTACATTGGGGACCCTGTGTTCCACCCAATAGATGACTGTGAGCATCCACTTCTGTATTTGCTAGTCACTGGCAAAGCCTCACAGGAGACAGCTATATCAGGGTCCTGCCAGGAAAATCTTGTTGGCATATGCAATAGTGTCTGGGTTTGGTGGTTGTTTTGGGGATGGATTTTTAAAATTTTTATTCTGCAGTATGAGGGGCTCCTGTATGTTTAAGTTATAAGCCATGGCAAGAGCAACTGCTCATCAGCCGCAAGATTCGATGCTCAGCACCCTCGGTGCTAAGATGAAGCCTCGTTTGTGAGACACAACTGTGCTTGAAGTCACAAGTGTGTGGTTAGTGTGCTCCTTTTAAATAAGGTAGCAATTACCTAGTGATTAGCTGTTAATCTGTCTATTCAAACTGATTTTCCGTCTCTTAAAAATAGCAGAAATTATACAGGGTTTGAATCAATTTGATGTGGAGAATTAGTTTTCACCTCATATGCTAGAATTTCAGCATTAAAGAGAAATTGATTCTAAACTACAGAGCTGCCATGCAGAAGAAAGAAAAAAATATGCACTACACATGACCCCCACGTATTAAATTGTACTTGCTGGCAAATCATGAATCACTGTATTTTGTGAATTCTTTGCTTTCAGGGAGACAGAGGTGAAAGAGGCCAGTCTCTAAGCTCATTGGGCTTCCAGCTCTGATTTCAGACATGAGACTTACTTATTCCTGTGAAGAATTTATTCTGTTGCTAAGGTTTAAAATAAATGAGCTTCATGTGGTATTTTGTTTGTTTATTTGAAATAGAGTCGTAATATATAGCTCAGTTGGATTTTGAATATTCAGTCCTTCTGGTCCACCCCCATAAATGGTGCAACTATAGGCATATACCACTACCCAAGTTATATTTACAGTCTTCTTGAAGAAAATTCACTTCATCTGTTTTAAGTTGTGTGCCTGTATTTTCACCATAAACAACTATTCAAATTATAAAGTATTTAAATTATTCAAATATCTTGCTAATTTTGAGGAGAACTGGATTATGGTCTTCATATTAACCAATAAATGAAAGTAGAAATAAAGTACTTAACCTGAAGCAATTCAGCAAGAAGGCGGAAACCATGGTCAGTCAAGTCTGCTTTACTGAGATTACAGTGTTAGATAGTGTCTGGGCAGTATTCTAAAATATATTGCAAAGCAAATCAAATTCTGTTTTATGTTTTGTTTAGTCCCATTTTAGGCTAGCAGATAAAAGTTCTTTAGTTTTAATCTCTTAGCAAATTTAATTGGAGATAAGTTCAGTTTAATATTGAAGGTTTGAGAGAGCACACACAGAATTTCCAAGATTAGTGGAATTGTTTGTCCTATTGTATGATTGACAAACAGCTAGTTTTTAACCTGGTTCTTGAAGGATTTTAAACAGAGTGAGTCACATGACTAAGGCCAGAAAAGGGCCACAATAAGCAGACAAACATGTTCAGAAAAGACGTCATCTTGATGATATGAGCAAAAGAGAATTCCTCAGCTGCCATTTACAATCATAGGTATGTTTTATCACTTCTGTGCTTCATATTCTCCTGTATATTCTATGTTTCTCTACTATTAGCAGATGTTGGTAAGGTGAACACAGAGGTCCACCTAAGAAGGAAATAGATGACTGAGTCTCTGTCATTAGGAAAGTGACTGCTTGAACCTTTTTGAATGACAAACATGTTAAAACAGAACAACTCCCCTCCTTTGGTAGATCCTGGTAGTTTTTGGCTGGCAAAGTACTCTGGGAATCTGCAAGAGATGCTAGACAAAGTTGTAAATCTACAAAAATGTCCCACAAGAGATGACTATGAGATGAAGAAAACAGAGCAGGCGCTTACTCTGAGGATTCGTCATGTCAGGGTGTGCAGGAAATCAGTAAGGAAGGGAAACGTCAGATTCAATATCACAGGTTAGAGACTCTGTGCAAGGGAACAACAGAGTTACACTAATGAAAACCTTTACGTGTCTTTGATGTCTGTATTGAAGACAAATGTTAAGGTATATCCTAAAATGTACTTCTTTTAACATAATATTATTCAAGATGTGAAGAACTGAAAACGGGTACTGTGTGCTTCATTACTTTTATTCTCACCTTGGGGGTGTTGCCTAAATATTGCTAAGTCAGACAATCAAGGCTAATGGAAGATTAGAAGAAATTGATTTTGACGTTTCTGCTCTGGAAGAGCCTCTGAGTGCTTTCCCAAAGTCTTCTCTGATGAGCAATCTTCTAAGATGAATTATTGCAGTAGTTATCTCCATAGCAACAGGATTGAGTGAAGGACATCTAGTAGTGTTATCTAATTCAAACTCTGACCTCTGGCCCTTAGTGCTTCTTCCTTAATTCTGCCCATAAAATCACCCCCCGCCCAGAACCAAAGATTATGTAAAAACAATCAAATGCTTGTGCTTTGGAGAGGATCAAACACTATCTTAGGTATTTATTAAGAAATCTCTCTCTCATTCCAAGGCACTGTCCCTCTCTAATTATCTTCTCTGCTCTTTAGAATCTACCTGAGGCACTTGATAAGAAGAAACAGAAGACAATGTCTAGTGCCCTCTACTGTCAGCATGAAGCTCAGTGTTGGATTTTAGCTGAGTAACTGGTGTGGACACTTGCTTAGGATATTACTGGCTGTTCTTTACTACAGCCAAAAGTGTTCGGTTAAAACAATTTCTTTAACCTTTAGAATAGCTCACCAGACAAAGGCATAATTCCTTTTAAGTTATAAAGATAATACGCAACAGCAGAAAAGAATAGAAATCCAGGAGATTAGAGATACACTCACAGCAGCTTGAACTAAGAACACAACTTATAGCCATTTGCAAATGGTTCTATAGTTTTCTCTTTGGATAAGAAAATGAGCGTTTTAAACTGACATCTTGGCCTTATGAAAATGATTAGATCTAACATCAAAATGGACTGGTACGTACCATTTATAACAGCATGATTTGTTACATGTCCTACACTTGTCTCTAAAAAAAAAAGTTTTCGTAGTGTTGATTATTAACCCACCAGTATACTCACTGGCACATGTGTAGAAGACAAGTGAATATAACTAGACACAGCACTGCTCTGCTCTTAGCCTCTTATACCATGGACAGAAATTCTGCACATGCATGTTGTAGCTTTTCAATGTGGAAGATGAGAAACACTGAAGACATGGTCATGCCTAGGAAGAGAGACATGGGAAAGTCTTTGCTTTCTATTGTGTGGTGGTTTGAATGTGCTTGGCCCTGGAATGGCACGAGTTGGAGGTGTGGCCTTGTTGGAGGAAGTGTGTCACTGTGGGTGTGGTCTTTAAGATTAGTTCTAGCTGCTTGGAAGTCAGTCTTCTGTATGCCTTTGGAATGAGATGTAGAACTCTCAGCTTCTCCTGAATTATGCCTGCCTGCATGTTGCCATATTCCTGCCTCGATAATTATGTACTGAACCTCTAAACCTGTAAGCCAGCCCCAATTAAGTGGTGTCCTTTATAAGGGTTGCTTTGGTCATGGTGTCTGTTCCCAGCAGTATAACTCTAACAATGACACACTGCTATGATAAAGAGGGTATGATTAAAAGCTTCTTGGAGAGGAAAAGGTTTATTTGACCAAAACATCCAAGTAGCAATCGATCAGCAACTGAATTTAGGCCTGGAATTCAGAGATAGAACTGAAGCTAAGGGATTTGAGCTACCCTGTTTACTGGCTTGGCTGAGCCTGTTTTTTAAAGTAACCTAGGACCACCCCACTTCCCAGGGTTGGTACCACCCACAGTAGGCTATGCCTTTTAACATGAATCATCAATCAAGAAGATGCCCCAATAAAGTTCCTATAGGCAAACAAATGGAGGCATTTTCTCAATTATAGTTCCTCTTCCTGGATAACGCCAGATGTTGTTTAGTTGACAAAAAGCTGACCAGGACACAGTGTGCCTGCTGGAGGAATTGAGAAGAGCTGTTTCCCAGCACTGTATATTTTTACTTCAAACTTGTCTCCATGATAATATTGTTTTCTCTTGTTCTTTATGGAGTAGGGAAAATGAAAATTGGTGGACTGAAAATTGAATAATAAGTAGTCCTTCATACTATTTTTCTTTTTAATTAATTAATTAACATCCCAGACATTTTTTCCCTCCAGTTCTGCTCCTCCATCACAGAATACCGCCCCACCCCCACCCCACAGCTCCTCTGAGATGGTGGGACCTCCCCTGGGTATCCCCTCATCCTGGCACATCAAGTCTCTGCCACTGAGGCCAAACAAGAAAGCCATGACCACTGAGCTGCCTGACTGCAAAGTAAGTGCTGGGAGCCCCTTTCCAGCTTGAGTGTTTTTTGGTTGGTGGCACAGACTCTGGTAGCTCTCGGGGGAGGGGGGGGTCCAGGTTTGTTCTTTAGGTAGCTGCCACTATAAGTCTTATTTTTTGTTAAAACTTGATACCAGAAAAGCTAGAAATGGATTTGTCTACATTTGTAAAGGCAAGGTATTACAGACAGAAATCTTCATCATTTGTATAGAAACATGAGTTAAATCAAACTCGGCAATCTGTCCAGGCAGTCATGTCTACTTTCACCGAAGGACCTTAATATGAAGAGTTCATTTCATTTCTCTGTTAAGTTTCAATCATAATTTTATTATGATTACTTGATGGTATTTGTACTAGGTCACTGCAGTCTAAAAGATGACCAAGAGGCCATTATAATCAGCATCACCTTGTAGCAATTAGAAAGGTAAACCTGCAAGTCCACACAAGCTCTACCTAACCCAGTCCCTGATGCTATCAGGAATCAACATGCTCAACACTGTGCTTCAACAAGCTCCCTGCATGGGTTTTAAGCCCACTAAAGGTTTAAAAGCATTGCTTTAAATGGTGATAGGCAATCCCCTGCAAAGATACAAGTGCAAAATAAGTAGAGTCCCTTTCTTTAATTCTTTCTTTTAACTTGAGGGAAACAGTGAAAATGAGGTCTCTCTCTGAGACACTTGGCATCTCTTAAGTGGGCATGGGGTAGGGCTGGGTCAGGGAAGGAGTGCTTATTGTTACAATTTGACCTTGTGTTGTTGGCTAATTAACAACATCACGAAGTTGAAGACATACGAGGTTTTGCATCACTAGTGCTATAGATGCTCTCCTTTGCCATGGAGATCTAGGGGTAAATATTAACTTGCTTCACCTCTGGCCTCCCACCCCCAGCTCATCATGAAGCCATTTACCAGCAGGCTTCACTCAACATGACAGGCAAAGCAATCGGGACCCCAACAAGCAAACTTTATTTGCAGATTAAGAGCCATATCTATCTGTAAGTGATAGCAATAGATTCCAACTTAGCGATTAGTAATTCAAAAATAATGGGCTAGTAAGATGGTCAGACAGGGAGCACAAAAGTTATATCTTAACAGTCCATTCCTAAATTTTGATTTCTGAATAATGGTATCTGGAAAAAGTGAATTTGAAAGGATGTTTCACCTTGTAATAGAAAGCAAAAGAAGTGAAGTTATTTCCACCCTACCATTTACCCATCAGCACCCGAGGGTGTGAGAGGAGACAGAGATAAATGAAATCATTATTTGGTGAGCTTGACCAATTTAAAAATGGGGACACTTAATTATCTCCCCTGGAGTGATTCTATTTCCCAACTAGTAGTATTCTTAAGTTCTGGTTGCTATGGCCCTGTTTTCTTATGAAAACAAATGAAACATCTTATTGGGCCAGGGGGTCGATGACATTGTTTTAATATTGTCCTAGTTCATTTACCTGCAAAGAGACCTCTTAATCCTGCTGGGCATGTTTTATCTGTTTTGTAGATGATGCAATAGTGTTTGATTAAATCTAGAAAATTAATTTTCATTACTTATCTAGAAGATGTACATATGTTATATTTCTCCTTTCTGACAACAGATGGTCTCTGCACAAAGGTTGATTAATTTGTTTTTGAATTCAGATTAAGTGAAGCATAAAAATAAATGCTATTTGTTTCCGTGCCTCCTCCCCCCCAGTCAAGAATAAACAATATTAAAAATAATGCTGGGAAAATATTGCTTTTTAAACCAAATCATTTTTTGAAGCTTTGTGACTGACAAGAAAAGTGCCTGAGAAAATATTAAGGTGATATGAATAGTTTTCCAATACGTTTGTCAATGCGTATATCGGAAGCAACATCTTGGTTGGAATTAGGACCATTATACTGTAATTCACAGAGTGAAAATGGTGGTCACGATGAGGAAGTCATGTAGGGTTAATGTAGTTCTAAGGTTTAGAACTTAGTATATAATTCAGTTCGACCTGAGTAAAAGGTGTAAAATAACTATTTACAAATACTGCTTTATTGAAGAAACGGACTACATATGAGGAGAGATATTACTTATGATTTTCTCCCTGTAACCATGCATATTTCTGCTGTTGTTTTGTCATATTTGGACTTTATTCATAAGAATGCATTTCTGTATGTATATAATGTCTGAAAATGGATGTTTGTGTGTATAGCTCTTTGTATCTGTGTTTACCCTTGCAAATGTGTTATTTAATATGTTTATCTCCCTGTAATCATGCATATTTCTGCTGGGTTTTTTTTTTTTTTTTTTTTTTTTTTTTTTTTTTTTTTTTTTTTTTGGTCAAATTTGGACTTTTTTCATGAGAATGCATTTCTGTGTGTATATATGTCTGTAAATGGATGTCTGTGTGTATAGCTCTTTATCTGTGTTTATCCTTACAAATGTGTTACTTAATATGTTCTCTATGGAATCATGCATATTTCCTGATGTTTCCCTTGCATTTGGACTGTTTTGGTAAGAATGCATTTCTGTGTGTATACATGTTTGTAAATGGACATTTGCGTGAATAGTTCTTTATAACTGTCTTTTTCTATACGAATTTATTACTTATGTGTGTTTCCATCTGTTTAGACGCATATTACTGGATTAATAACAATAATAATAATATTAATATTAATATGTGGATAGATATAGCTAATATTATGATAAAAATATCCCATCTTCAACAGAGAAAAAACATTTTGAAATTAATAGTTCAGAGTACCTTCTAATGCATAATGCAATTTGTGTAAAATATCAGATTAAGTTATAGCAAGAAAAAAAAGAGAAATTTGATATAGCTATGTAGGTAAGTGAGAACATTTTGGTGATTGTATATGCACTAATAAAGAAATTATTTATATAATTTAAGAAGTAGTTTTCACCAGGGAACTATATATTTGCAAATAAATTGCCATTGTTTTCCAATCACCTACCTGAAAACAAAGAAATAAAAATGCTAATGCTGAAATATAGTGTATTATAATAGTGTTTTCAGTGTTATTTGATAATGTATTGATCTGTCTTAAATCTTGAAACCTAACAAGTAAACATAGCAAATAAAACGTACAATCTCCCTATAAACAGAGCTGTAAAATGTTTTTCCAACAGCAGGTGGCAATCTCTGTAAATCTGATTGCAACTGTTCTGTTTTACCTTTGCAGATGAAATGCAGTTGTGCACAGTTAACAGGCTGCAGTTGTGGGCAGTTCATAAGCTTCATAAGCTGAGACTGCTTCAGATACCTTCCCATATCAAGAAGGGCTTGCTTAAAATGCTTTCCTGGTCTAATGAAATTTCTCCTTTGGCAAAACAAATGTTTTTGTTTAAAGCTTGTCAATTCTCACGCAGTGCAGGGATTTCTTTGTTAATCTGTCTAGGCATCCTTCACAGCAGAGTTCTGCCTGCTGTTTGTCTCTTATCATTCTGAATTCACATGGCCCTGAGAATTAGCAAAACTAATTTTAGATTTCAT
Organism: Mus minutoides; assembly: GCA_902729485.2. Lineage (NCBI taxonomy): Eukaryota > Metazoa > Chordata > Mammalia > Rodentia > Muridae > Mus > Mus minutoides. Next base: position 29,181 of record LR753570.1, read on the forward strand.
GCCAGAAGGAAACCTGCTGACAAAATGCAAAACTTGAAACTCAAGTTTCTGGACCAAAGAGAAAGATGGTTCCTAGGATGAGGGTGCTTGCTATCTTACCTCATGACCTCTCAGGACCTACAAGTAGAAAAGAGAGAGTTGATTCCCCAAACTATCCTCTGAAGTCTAGATGTATATTGTGGCAGGTTTGAATACCTACCCCAATAATATAAACAAATTTAATGAAAATGCAAAAAGACTCTAGTTTATGATGTGATTATTAGTGTAAAATTGACACAACTCTTTTTTTTTCTTTTTTTTTTTATTTATTAGATATTTTCTTTATTTACATTTCAAATGTTTTCCTGAAAGTCTCCTGTACCCTTCCTTCTCTTGGCCCTGGTGTTAGCCTGTACTGGAGCATATAAAGTTTGCAAGACCAAGGGGCCTCTCTTCCCAATGATGGCCGACTAGGCCATCTTCTGCTACATATGCAGCTAGAGACACAAGCTCTGGAGGTACTGGTTAGTTCATATTGAAGCTCCACCTATAGGGTTGCAGACCTCTTCAGCTCCTTGGGTACTTTCTGTAGCTCCGCCATTGGGGGCCCTGTGTTCCATCCAATAGCTGACTGTAAGCATCCACTTTTGTGTTTGCCAGGCACTGGCATAGCCTCACAAGAGACAGCTATATCAGGGTCCTTTCAGCAAAATCTTGCTGGCATACGCAATAGTGTCTGCATTTGGTGGCTGATTATGGGATGATCTCCAGGTAGGGCAGTCTCTGGATGGTCCATCCTTTGGTCTCAGCTCCAAACTTTGTCTCTGTAACTCCTCCCATGGGTGTTTTGTTCCCAATTCTAAGAAGGGGTGAAGTGCCCACACTTTTGAATTCATTCTTCTTGAGTGTCAGGTGCTTTACAAATTCTATCTTGGATATTCTAAGTTTTTGGGCTAATATCCACTTATTAGTGTGTGTATATCATGTGAGTTCTTTTGTGATTGGGTTACCTCATTCAGGATGATACTCTTCTGATCCATCCATTTGCCTAGGAATTTCATAAATTCTTTGTTATTAATAGCTGAGTAGTAGAGACAACTCTTTTATCATTTTGTTTCTAGAGAAATGTAATGTTTTGACCCTGAGCAACTCTTAGAAATCTTGCATTTTTAAACTGACGGGCTCATTTTAGGTGGTAATCAATAGCTTCTGCACAGCAAAGATGCAGCCATAATCTGTAACCAGGTAGCCAAGTGAATAGGAAACTTTTGCCTTGTTGTTCTTATAAAATACCTTGCAAAGACAACTTAAGGAATAGATGGTTTCCAGCTCACAGTTTAATACAGTTCATCATGGAGGAGAATTAAGGGCACCAGACACCTGAAGTAGCTGCCACTTTATATTTGCAATAGAGAATCATGGTGGGGTGGAGAAAGTCAAGCAGGATGTACTCTGATTTCTTTCTTTCTTTTTCTTTTCTTTTTTTTTTTTTTTTTTGAATCAGGGAGATAGAGTGGATCTTCCCACCCCAAATAACGTACTCAGAGATTTTTCTCTAAGGTGATTGTACATCCTGTCAACTTGACAAATAAAATCCATTTCATGTCTACCATTTGCACCTTAACATAAAGCACACTACTTTCAGTACCTAACCTCTACCTCCTGTCACAATAGGCTAATGACTATCTCATCATGCAAAATGCATTCAGTCCAACTTCAAGGTTCTCATAGTTTTGAACAGTCCTAACACTGACCCAAAATACAAAATGCAAGTGTCACTGAAGACTCAAGGTGATGTCATGATGGTGATTTCCTATGAAGAAATACAGATTTTCAAAGCAAACTAGCACAGAAAAGTGTTTAGATTACAAAAAGGTGAATGAAGAGATAGAAATGATCAGGTAAATCAACATGGAAAACTATCAGCACAGACTACAAATTCTGCAGCTTCATTTCACCATCTGGAACTTCAGACAGAATCATGGGAGCCCCAAGTGGCTTAAGAAGGCTAGCTCTTCCAGCCCTGCTGCCCTGCTGCCCGTAACAAACCTAGCCTCTCTCCTGGGCAACCCCTGCTTCATATCTACATCTTAATTGGTGTATGCCCCATGCTCTGACATCTGACCATCATAAGACCCCATCACAACATAGGCTTTACCTTCTCAGCATCATCAAGTGGCCTCTCAGGACCTCTTTCCTTGCAACCAGATGCCTGGGTTGACACATGATGCTTGGGCTTATCAGCTCTATGGAATCCTGACACACTCCTCTGTAACTCCTCCACTGGTGTCTTTCACACCTCCTCAACTACTACAAAATAGTGATACTGCCAAGTTTGTGTTGCCTTTTCAGGACAGAGATGGAGTCTTTTGGTACATACTCACATCAGCTTTTGTGAGAACTTCCCAAATAAGATGCTCTCAAAGAATCCTCTGAGCAACATTTTCAGTTTAGGCTCTATGATTCAAATGAACATGTTCACTGGAAGGAGTCTTTGATGGGTAAGAACATCCATGAGATTGTTCTAGTGCAGAGTCTTAAATTATTCTTCAGTGTCCACACACTTTACATCATCAAAGTACATGGTTTTTAATAATGCTCTGCTTCACTTAAAGTATTTCAACATCACCACCATGACCACCACCACCACCATCATCATTGTTACTAGTGTGCATGTATATCTGCATATGCCTCTGTATGGCTATGTATATGTGCACATGATGCATGAGTTTGTTATGTGTATATGTCAATGCAGTAGCATGCATGCCATGCAGAGATCAAAGAGCAGATGTTGAGGAACAACTTCTCTCCTTCCATTGTGAGCCTCATAGATAGAATCCAGGTTAGCAGGCTTGCATGGAAAGCACTTTCATACATTATGTCTCTCTTTTGTTTTTATGCTTTCTCTAAGACTTGAATGAGCACAGTAGGTAGGAACTGTGTGTGGCCCAGACTGACAGCTATCCTGTCTGAATTTTCTTCCACCAAGTACTTTACATTCAGCCTCTCTCAAGCCCTCAAGCTATGGGCAAAGTAAGCCATATCACTTGCCAGATGTTCATGCAGAATACTGCATGAATATCTGGTTGTCTAATCCAATTTCTGATGGTGCTCATTTCTACCTCTGAAAACTCTGGACCAGGTTTCCACTGTCCACATTTGTCTGCATCATCAACTTTTCTAAATTCCCACCCATATGCCCTATGCTATGTTTATAGTTTGAGGGTTCTTGCACATAAAATTTAAAAACTATTCCACATCTCTTCCATTTACCAGTTCCAAAGCCCTAAGAATCACAAGGTCAGATTTATCATAAAAATGACTCTATTTCTTAAAATCAAAGGTCTGTATTAGTCAATTAGTCATGTTGCTGGGACCACACGCTTTGACAAAAGCAATTTAAGAAAGGAAGAGTCCCTTTTGGCTCACAGGTTGGTGACTAGTCTTAGGCATCTAGTCACCATGTATCCACAGTCAGGATGCAGCAGGAGATGAATGCTGGGACTTGGCTTGCTTTCTCCTTTGTACTCAGTCCCACAGTCAGGGTGGGACTCCCCACCTCAGTTAGCCTAGTACGGATGGTTTCTCACAGACAGACCCAGCCCAGAGGTTCTTCTCCAACATGATTCTATATCCCTTCAAATTATAGTCAATCCAAAGCAGCACACCCATAGAACAAGGCACTTATATCCTCCCAGTGCATGCCACTGAGCAGGCAGAAGACCAACCTATCACCTGTTTATGTTTGTCTCAGTATCAGCTCTGGCATCATCCTAAAATCAAGGTTAGTTACTTATTTTCTGAGTTCTCAGTATGCTACAATTATTCTAAGGAAAGAATCCAGTATTCTAAAATAATTTGCTTAACACTTAAGCAAATTATTATGATTTAAGAAAGTTTTTGTATCCTCAATAAGCAAATTTCCTAAAAATAGTAGAAAATGTAATGATATAAATTATACACAACCTAGTTATTCTTTGTAGCTACAATTAGGCTATCATGTATTTCAATGTGATCTTTTAACAAATAAACCCTGTAGAACTATTTGGATATATCTGTCATATATTATTTTAAAAAACACGTGCATTGCCATTTATTAGTATCAACCTTTTAATTCAGGCGGTGCTATACTTAGCTGTATGTTCACATGTGTGAACATACACACACGCACATGCACACGCACACACACACATTCACATGTGTGCATTCATGCATGTGCACAAATACACACACGCAGCAGGCTCTTACCTGGACACCTCTGCTCACTGCATCTTCGTACCTCTTCACCTGTACCTTCACACTGCTGTCCTGTTACAGCTGCGCCCTGACAAGTCCTCATTCTCCTCTCCCAGCCGCCATCACAGGACTTGGAACATCCACTCCAGTGACCCCACTGATTCCACTGACCATTGGCTGAAAGAAAGGGGTCTTGCTTACCAGTAGCAGCAGCTGCGCAGGACTTTAGCAGTGTGTGAGTTTGGGGATATTAACATTCCTTCAACTGTTATTAATTTACTGCCAAGAGTAAACTTTGTCCAAATATTTGACTTACTGTTCAAATACTATGCATTTTGTGATTAGAAGAATTATTTAAGGGTGTCTGACTATTCAGATTCCCAGGGAACTTACTTTAAAAAACTGTAAGCCTAATGCTAACCTTTATTAGCTTAGTTGTTATTTGACCTCAGAATCTCATGACTATTCAGACTTGATTTTCACAGTATACAGTAAAATAAACTAATTGGTTTTGCCCATAAGACTATATAATTACCTTTCATTGTATGACTGGCATGGTTCTTTGAGGTTTTGTGAACCATCGGTGTCATTGGTACACAGGACCTGGCCTTACCTGTACATTCAGGGTTGTAGCACTCCCTGCTTTCAGCCCATGGTCCACGGCACTCAGAGCCTCCGTGAGCAGCTGCTGTGCACTGTCGGCTCCTCTGCTGTGTCCCATTAGAACAGGTCACTGAGCAGTGGCTCCATGAACTCCATTCCTGCCACTGTCCGTCAACTACCAAAGCAGAGAGAGAAGACAGCATAAGAAGTTCCAGTGGGGAAGGCTATGCAGGGAGCTCAAGGTACCACTAACCTGAAAGACAAACCCTAATTAAGGTTTCTCTGAGTGTTTGTAATTGTAGATCACTCTGCATGAGACTCTATTACCTCACCACAAGGAATTATTACCCTCTTTTTAATGTCATTTTATGTATGTTTATTTATGATGGCTAATCTTGATTATCAAAGGAATGTCATTTATAATCACCATGGTAATAAATGTCTGCACATGTCTGTGAGGGATTGTCTAGATTCAACGAAACTGAGAAGACACATGGTTCATGTGACTAGACCATTCTACTGACTGGGGAACTGGACTGAGTAAAAAAGAAGAAACTGAGCTTCTTCTTTGTTTGGTGGCAGGGATGCACTTGACTCATCCTCAGAGACTGGTCACCTGCTCATTCACTCAATTTGGAGACCAAGTTATTCAATCTGTAATTGGCGCTGATGAGAGAGATGACAAGTTTCAGTTCCAGCCTCAGCTATCTTAAAAATTACTGCATTATACATATAAAAAAAATCAAAGGTCAATGGCCAAAATGTTCTTCACATGGTACATGAGGTTTGCAGGGATTCATAGGATCTTATCTGTAGGAGGGATAATTGATAGAATGGGGGGACTTGAGTGTTTACACAAAAGGGACAGACTGATATATGCTATAGAACAAAGCAGTGGGTTAAACCAGAAACATCTTATTAAAACGCACATGTTAGTATATGAATGTTATAAGTGTGTTCATAGGTCTATTTGGAGGTCTATTTGGTCCAGTACCACTCCATGGTTCTTAGTGAATTTGATTATGCCTAAAAGAGAAGGTAGCATCAATCATAGGTTCTATCAGAAGCTAATATTACTGTGAAAATCCTTCCAAGCAAACCAGAGACTGACAGAAAGAGTAGGCAATTTCAACCTAATTTCAAGTCTCACATGTAGCTATTATATAGGGTTTTTTAATAGATAGCTAACTGTACTTAATAAACCCTGTGTGAGATTAAAAACCTCAAAACGCCAATTTAATCACCCTGTTCATGTAATTTTAGCATCTCATTTTGTTAAAAATACCTGATACAATCTTATCTGGTCATGCAGTGTGCTCACTAGACAAAACAAATGTTCTAGTGAATCAATAGAACATTATAAATCAATTTAGCCTCGATTTTTGGCTTCAAAGCAGAATGTAGTTTTCATTTCAGATTTTTTGCTTTTAAAAGAAAAAAAATAAACAAAGCTTCCATTATGAAACTTTGTTATTCCAAGTAGTTTGAGGGTGACCTGAAACATTAAGACTCATAACTTGTACCTCATGTTTTATTTGATAAAGCAGTGTATAGGTTGGCACCTAACTCTCAATACCCAGAAAGCAAAACTAATGGAGATGATGTCAATTTAATTGAGTCAAGAGAGAACTGGGTTGTGTGCCATCCTTAGAGATTCACATTTGAGATAATTTCTAGGCACATTTCACCGTGAATGTTATAGGTACATACTCTTGACCAAAATAAACAAAAGAACAAAACATCAAAAAACAACACAACATACATACACGCACACACACACACACACACACACACACACACCAGTATATTCAGCTACAAAGAGATTTAAATAAGAATGGACAAGTTAAATATGGACATGAGAGAGAAGTCCAACTATCATTTTGTTTCTATAAGAAGTATAAAAAGATTTTTCTGGAAACAGATCAGGAAAATGAGAGAATCTGCCTGTGGAAAATTTGACTTATTATGTTTTTCCTCAAAGAAGATGCTGCCTTGCAATCAGTTAAAAATTAAACCCATCAATGTCATCCATTGATAATGTGAGTTGTTCAATGCTTGCTAATAGTGTACATATTTTTGGTTTTTCCTAATGTTCAAGGAGGAGTTAATATTAGAAACTTGAGAGACATTTTGAGGCTAAATTTTGTCAAAACACCCATTAAACACATATTTGAGACATAACTAGGCTTGTTTACAAATTCAGTTACACAGAAAGTAATAAAAATGAAGATATATAAATCGTGATACCTTAGACTTTTATTTCTGTTTTATTTTATACTATAAATTAGAAGTTTATTTTATAGAATATTAGCTGATCTGCACTGAAAAATTGACTTGATAAAATAGCTCATTGCATATAAAAAAAAGAAGAAACTTAATACAAGGTCTAGTACAAAATTTTATTGTGCATTTTTAAAATGTGTTGTCTACATTGAGAGAAAAACAGAAAAATGATGAATAAGAAGATGCATATGTAGCAGAAGATGGCCTAGTCGGCCATGATTGGGAAGAAAGGCCCCTTGGTCTTGCAAACTTTATATGCCCCAGTACAGGGCTAAGAAGTGGGAGTGGGTGGGTAGGAGAGTAGGGCGGCGGGGTGGGTATAGGGTACTTTCCAGATAGCATTTGAAATGTAAATAAAGAAAATATCTAATAAAAAAAAGAAAAAAAGAAAATATTAAAATATGTCACAGATACATACTCATGGACTCATTTAGTGCCAGAGTGAAGGATCACCATACTTTTAGATTTTCTATTCTGTGTTTTGAGTTTCTAATAATCTCCTCATACCTAAAAATGTTAATTATTGTGTTCTTCTAATGACCTTTGCACTCATTATTCCAGGAGCTTGTCATCTTACTTGATGGAATGGGGAATAATGGGTTACAATTTTCTGGGAAGTAGAAATTAAACTCTCTTTTATACTTTTAAGCATCTCAAATAGAGTGTACATTATCTTTCATGGGTAAATTCTAGGATACTTAAAGCTAAAATCCATTTATTAATATACAGGCTACTATGAATTTAAAAATCATATTCTTCTTCATGCTAGAGAAAGTAAATGGATAACTGTTACTTGAAGTTTACCCGGGGAGACAAGTGGTAAAGAGATTGGTTCTCTTCAATACCCATGAGTAGCACTTGACCTGCTCTAGTAGAAGGCAACAGACCAATGCTTCTCCTTCCCTAGTATCAATTCAATAAATCTGTGAGCTCCTCATACAGATAAGATGAATCTCACAGAGTCATTGTGACCTGAGAAATCTGAATAGATCTCAGTGATTTTGCTCTATTATAAAACTATTTCTGCTGAACTCTGAGTCATATCTTGGCATTCTGATATGAAAATTGTTCCCTGGTAAGTAAGTTAGTAAAATAGGAAGCTACAAAACCTTAATGAAAGCTAATGATGCATCACTTACTAGAGGGTGACAGAAAAGTTAGGGTGTTACTGGTATTGTGTGCCTGGATTTCAGGTCAACTGTGGTTGACTAAGATGGACCATGCTCTGCTCTAGTGATCTTATCCAGCTGACTATGAAAAATGTGCCTGTATGAACAAGGAGGTGTTTCACCTTGAAGTAGTGTAAACAATGTTATAAGCAGAACAATGCCATGGAGAATCCCCTACCATGTCTCTTGGGAATAAAAACGGCAGATTTCCAGTTATTAAAATGAGGCAGCAAGGCAAGGGCTACCGATACTGCACGCAACTGCACTGTGGCTACTGACACTGCATACAACTGCATGTCATGGGATTGGATGAGACTAATGCTTTTGCTAGATCATATAGATTAAAAATAATATTATTTTATTGGGTTTTTTGACCAGTTACCACACAAGTGAGAAATACACAGCACTAAAAGAATTTTTTTTTTTTTGTGCTTATGAAATTGAATTTAGATGTTGATACAGATATTATTGCGTTAAATAAACTTCTGTTTAAAACTGTGCCTCAGGTAGAGGAGTGAACAGTTAGGGATGTTAGAGAAAGCCCTACTTTACTTCACAGGATCTATGTCAGGCAGTTTACCAACACCTGATATTCCAGCCTTAGGAGGATCCAACAGCTCTAGCCTCCAAAACACCTACACATACACACTCAAACACACACACACACACACACACACACACACAAAGCTAAAATAATTTTAAAATTAAATTTAAAAATGGTATCTCTATAGTTTAAAAATAGTTTTTAAATACCACGATGTTTAAAATTAGCTCATTTTTCCACTAAAGGTTTACACAGGTTAAAAGTGAAAGACATAATAATATACTCCATATAGTGAGTTACTAAGAAGGAGGAGTAGCTGTACCCCCACCAATAGATTAAATAGATTGAAACCACAATCAGAAAGAAAAGGGAATAGTAGGTCTGAGATTACATAAATAATAACTTCTAAAAGTTCCCCGAACAATTGAAGACAGAGATACAATGTAGGAAAGCCTAACATGAAGAAGCAGTAGCTTACAAAGGTCAACTTCTAACCAAACAAACGATGAATTCCTGAAATAAATTGCTTAGCACTGGAGCTTGGAGCGGCCAACAAAGAAGAACAAACTAATCCCAGATTTATTAGAAGGAAGGAAATTAGAGAGATCTAGGCAGAAAGAAATTACAGGCTAAAACAAGCAAGGAAGAAAAAGGACACAAAGATTAGCAAGACAAAGGCCTGGCTATTTGAAAAGACAACAAAGTAGATTAACCATAGCCTGACTAAGTAGAAACAAGGCTCAGATACACAAAACAAGGCTCAGATACACAAAACAAGGCTCAGATACACAAAACAAAACGCTACAAGTGACACCTTAGAAATTTAAAGGAAATTAGAAAATATTGTAAACAACCATACATGGCAGCAGCCCTGCCTGAGCACGCAGAGAAATGGAGAGATAATTACCACGGGTATCTTACCAAGACTAAGTCAGAAGAAGCAGAGAACTCAACACAACAGTCACAGGGTGACACCGAGTCAACAGGAAATCCTTTTAATAAGAAAACAACAGCTGGGTGAGTCAACCAGTTACTCCGAGTCAACAGGAAATCCTTTTAATAAGAAAACAACAGCCGGGCATGGAGGAGCATGCCTTTAATCCCAGCACTCAGGAGGCAGAGGCAGACGGATATCTGAGTTCGAGGCCAGCCTGGTCTACAAAGTGAGTTCCAGGAAAGCCAGGGCTACACAGAGAAACCCTGTCTCGAAAAACCAAAAAAAAAAAAAAAAAAAAAAAAAAAAAAAAAAAAAAAAAAAAAAAAAAAAAAAAAAAAAAAAAAAAAAAAAAAAAAAAAAAAAAAAAAAAAAAAAAAAAAAAAAAAAAAAAAAAA
>LR753570.1:39426-98379 GCA_902729485.2 Mus minutoides
GTAAATGTCACTGCTGAGTTCTAGCAAACAGGTGAAGAATTACTAACACTCTCAAATTATTATGCGGAATTAGAAAAGAAAGAATTCTTTAAAATTGTGGTAATTTTAAGAAAAATGAACCACGCCTTGCACATACCAATAGGCACACTTATATATTTGAATGCTTAGTCATCAAGGAGTAGCACTCTTTGAAAGGATTAGAAGTATTGAGAGGTACAGCCTTGTTGGAGTATTTGTGGCCTTGTTGGAGGAAGTGTGTCACTGGGAGTGGACCTATGTCAGGTCCAGTTTCTCTCTCCCTGCCTAAACTCAGGACATAGAATTCTAAGCTACTCCACCAGTGCTATATATTTTCAGCCATGATCCCTGCCACAAAGATCATGGACTAAACTTCTGAAACTGTAAATAAGCCCTCCATTAAATGCTTTCTTTTATAAGAGTTGCCTTGGTTTTGGTGTCTCTTCACAACAAAAGAGCAATTACAAAGACAAAAACATTCCATGAATCTGCTACCACTCCCCTACTAAAGCAAGAAAGGAACACTCCACTACAGGCGGCTCTCAGGCTAATATTCTTTTTTAAAATGCAGATGAAAATTACTCAGCAAAAGTATTTTGATAATACGGAAAATCAATTATAATAGCACATTAAAATTAACTAACATGTTCATGTTGGATCCATTCCTTTGATGGAGAGCAAGTTGGATCAGCATATCGAGTGTATAAGCATGGCAAGCCACATCAGGAGAATGAAGGATAGAAACTATACTATATCTCAAGAGTAGCAAAAGTCATTTGTCAAAATCTAACATCCCTGTCAGACAGAAACACTTAATATAAGTAAAGCATAGGAGTGAGGTAGCTCAACATAATAGATAGAGGGTACAATAAAATATAGGACGATGTTACAACTTAATCTAAAGAGGGTACCTCAACATCATAGAAGGAGGGTGCCTCAACACAATAAAAGCCACATAATATAATCAAACAGCTAAAATTGAACTAAATTGATAGGGGAAGCTTTTTTTTTTTTTTAAGATTTTTAAGAAGACAAGGTTACTAGCCTTCCCTCTCTATGTATTTAACATAGATTTGGAAGTCCAGACAATCAAGAAAGAAAAAGGAAGAGCCTATGTACTCAGAACAAATGAGTCAAATTCTTACTGTTCACAGATGGTCTTATAGAGATAAAAAACAAAGATTCTCCCAGAAATAGAATTAGAACTAATAAAAGGACTTAGTAAAGTTGATGTTTCTTGCAAAAGCAACATAGAAAATCAGCAATGCTGTTAAACATCAATAGCAAAATATTTGAAAAGAATGAATGAACCATTGCCATTTATAGAAACCACAAGCAATATTCAGGAACAAATCAAACTGAAGAGGTGAAAGTTCTTCGCAATGAAAATTTTAGAACATTGCTAAACGAAATTGAAGAGTACATATGGAAAAATAAAGACATCCTGAGTTTGTAGACTGGAATGATGAATATTGCCAAAATTTTCACAGCATCCAAAACGATTTACAGTTTCAATACAGACCTTACTGGGATGATTAATACAGTGGAAACATGTTCCGGGACACGTCTGTGATGGACTATCTAGATTATGCTATTTTAAATGGGAAGACCTATCCTAAATAGGAGCAGTACCATTCCACAGGCAGAATTCCTGGATTGAATAAAAGGGAAAAGGTGTACTGAGCATTAGTATCATGGTTCTTTGTTTCCTGACTGTAGATACAATATGTCAGGCTCCTGGTGTCAAATATTCCCTGCCATGGTGAACTTGCGGCTAGACAAATTCTTGAGTGCAGTATTAATGTGTTATTCTGGTATGAGGTTGGAATAAAAGAATGTGGAGATAAATATGGACAGTGAAGACCTCCTGTGTGGTTTAAGAGAGGAACAAAGGGTGTGCTAGTACCTGGCTCAGGGCTATGCATGTTTATTCTAGTAAAGAATCTGGCTGTATTTAATCCGTGGCCAGAGGACTTAAGTGAGACTAAATGTAGAAGTGATGGATTTAATTATTTGGTTGAGGGAATTTTAAGAAATGTTAATGTTTAGGCTGTGATATGATTTATGTTCACTGCTGTAGTCAAGAGAGAGACAGAGAGAGACAGAGACAGAGACAGAGACAGAGGTGAAGTCATGAATGAAGAAGTGTTAAGAAGACATTTGAAGATTTGAACAAGAAGGGTGCAGAGGACTAAACATGTGTAAGTGTTATACAGATTAGTGTTATGAAAGAGAAACAGTGTCTTGCACTGGGATAAGAGAACGGTACCTGGAGGAATAGATCCTACCCACAGAAGCCTTCATCTGATGAAGATGCTTCAACACTTGAAAGAAAGAAGCTTGAACTGAAATTGCAACTGAAGGGTTTCTCTTCATAAGAAACAGTCACACAGGATCGTGCATAAGGTGAGCACACAAACGCCAGTGCAGCTATGATCTAAGGGGGAGATGACCCACCCTGGGTCAATGGATGCTTTGATGCATGTCCACATGGTACTGGTTTTGAGGTCATGACAGATGGGAAACAGAAGGAATCACAGAACTTGAGCACAGATCCAGAGGATACAGAGGCCAAACATTTTGCAAGAAGTAGTCTCTTAAGGATGCTTGGAAAGGCCACTTTATGAAACTGAAAATTGAGACCAGGTTGCAATAGCAAGTCTCAGGTGTTACAGATATCAGGACAGTAAGATGTATGCCAATGAAGGTTGAGTGTGTGATGTAGGTAATATCAAGAGATAGGTAATATGTGTTTAACTCAGCAGAGATGGAAGATTGTTGCTACATTATCACAAGACTAAGATGACTCACATGGGAGAGGCAGGATATTTTGTTTGCCTTGATAGGGCCTGTCTTATAACTCTTTCCTATGCCCCATTCTTCTTTTTTAGGAAATGAAACGTTTATTTTTGTTTTGGACATTATAAACATATAGCCTGTTTGTGTTTTACAATTTAAACACTTATTTCTTTGTATGACATGCATATGCTATGGTATATAAGCATGTGGAGACCATAAGACAGTTTACAGGAGTTAGCTCTCTCCTCCCATTATATAGGTCTAGAACTAGAACTAGAGTCAGCGGGCTTGGTAGTATGCACCTTTATTTTCTGAACCATCTTGCTGGTCCCGTGTTGTGGGGAGCTGGCGTGGCCGCATGGGCCAAAGATGGCACCCTGGCTCTGTGCTAAAGCCCCGTGACCTCGCTTGTTTACCTCAGTCTCAATCATGCACATATGTACCTCCTTGGAGAGGTTAGTGCAACATGTCTCGAGACCATTCTATCAGCCAATCCTGCACGCTGCCTTGGATGTGTGCGTCTATGATTGGGTGGTGTGAGGTGACGTGAGTGAATGGAAGAGGATAAGTGTGGATAGTCCCAGAGACTGATGAGAGATAAGACTGAACTTGATGATGATGATTATTGGAGAGACTGAAGACTGACTGATTGAGAACTGACTGACTGAAGCTGGGGAAGCTGCAAGAAACCTCCTAATAAAGAGAAGCGGCTGCAGCTGCTCTGAACCTGCTTTTTGGATTTGGTGTTGTTTAGTCCCTCTCTGCTGGTCAGAGATTGGGCTGTGACACCATGTCTTATTTTATTGGAGTTTATATTAGGAGAAAAGGCTTAGATGAAAGTTGGACTCTGCACTTTCAGTGTTGAAAATTTTAAAGACAAGGAGGGTTTTAAGGCTGAACTGAGTGTGCATCTTGCATTTTGAGGTATCCACATGGGCCCCAAATATGGGGGATTTTAGCTTAAAATAATATGATATATATGGTATGATAAAATCAATAAGTTGTGAAACTGTGATGCTTAATCTTGGTAGTCAAATTGGTGGAACTTAGACTCATGGGTGGTGGGGGTGGGAATCTATTGTATGCTTAGGAAAGTTTATCTAGATCAGCTTATGTGAGGTGAGTAGACTCACCTTAAATTTAGAACCATGAGTCTTGAACCTAGTTAGAAAACATATGCGAAAGCAAACTGAGCAATAGCATTACTTGTCCTATTTCCTGATGGTGAATATAACATGGCTAGTTGTCTCTAGCTTCTGGGGAAACTAAGAATTTCCCCACCATGATATACTACTGGGCTTGTGAACTTTGAACCAAAATAAAGTCCTCATTTATAAAGTTTCCCTTCTCAGTTTTTCCCCTTTCTCTTTTTTCACAAGCAACTGAAACACATAGAGAAATGCCAGTGCCAATTTCACAAAACTAGAAAATGCAATTTTAACATCTCAGTCAACCACTAAAACCACAAACAACCAAAGAACTCTTGATTAAAAAAAATGAGCTAACCAATATCCTTGGATGATGATGAAACACAATGTTTCTAGTATGTTAGATAATGACAATAATCAAAACAGCATGAAATTGGCATAAACACAAGGCTATGAAAACAAGAAATGCATAGAGAGTCTAAGAGTAAATCCATGAACATGGAGCCAAAAGAGTTTTTAACTTTATTTTAAAAGAATGATTGTGGAGATTATAGCCTTATTGAGAAATATCAATGGAAAACTGGATATTAGTGAGTATGAGAATGAAACTAGATGCTGTCATTTTCAAAACACAACTAGAATGGAACCAGAACTTTGATGTAAATGATGCAACTGTTAGAAGAAAACCAAAGGGAGATTCTTCTGAATATCATAACTGACCAAAACAAGAGCCAACACAATTTTCATGTGAGCTTACATAAAACCAAGATTCCTTCACAGTAAAATAAACAATTGTGAAAGAAAAAAAACCCATTGAGTGCAAAACATATTTGCAAACTCTACACCTAAGAAGTTATTATCCCGAATGTACATGAAACTGTTTAAACACCAGAAAGACAAAGAGTCCAAGTTTTAAAAGAGTAAGCATTCTAATTAGATACTTTTCAACACAACACAGTGTCTAGCATATATATAGAAAAAGAATAAGAAAAGGCCAGATGAAAACTACAATGAGATACACTTTTCTCCCATTAAGAACAGCTCTCCTTATGCTGGTGAGAAAAGAACAGTCTTTTTATACCCTGTCGGGGGAGGGAATAAAAATTAGTATATCCATCATGGAAAATGCTGTAGATTTTCCTGAAAAGACAGACTAGGACTATCATGAGATGCAACAATCGGTAATTTGAAGAATCACCTGTATGTCTCTGCTTATTGCAGCAGTGCCTGGCAGGAGAGCTGGGAGCCAAGAAATGGAGTTATCTGCCTACCCAGTGAGGAACAATCAAAACCAGTGTGGGACAAACACAACAGAGTATTCTTCATCAGTAAAGCAAATGAAGCACGAGTCAAACCTGAGATCATTAGCTTAAAGGAAATAAGCCAGACACAAAAAGATAGCTGTCACATCATCTTCTATGTATAATGTAAGTATGTTGATCTTAAAAGCAGAATGGTAGTTTCCAGAGGTTGAGAAATATAAGGGGAAAGATATATTGATGGATAATGGCTTACATTGAGATAGGCGAAAACCCTTCTGATATGTTTTATACAGTATTGAATGCGGTGATTAGAATAATTTGCTTTCATATCTTATTTAAAACATAACCCTTCCTTTCTTTTCCTCTCATAGGAAGCCATTTTTTTTCAAAAGTTATACCAGACCTCATAATTTCTTTTAAGAAATGCATAGAGGTCAGAATCATCATTTTTCTATGCCCCTTTCAATCCCTTCTAATTACATGGTGTCTTAGTCAGGGTTTCTATTCCTGCACAAACATCATGACCAAGAAGCAAGTTGGGGAGGAAAGGGTTTATTTGGCTTACAGTTCCACATTGCTCTTCATCACTGAAGGAAGTCAGGACTGGAACTCAAGCAGGTCAGGAAGCAGAAGCTGATGCAGAAGCCGTGGAGGGATGTTCCTTACTGGCTTGCTTCCCCTGGCTTGCTCAGACTGCTCTCTTATAGAACCCAAGACTGCCAGCCCAGGGATGGAACCATCCACAAGGGGCCTTTCCCCCTTGATCACTAATTGAGAAAATACCCCACAGCTAGCTCTCATGGAGGTACTTCCCCAACTGAAGCTCCTTTCTCTGTGATAACCCAGCTATGTCAAGTTGACACAAAACTAGCCAGTACACATGGTAAGGACTTGCTGCTTCATTTTATTTTTTTAAATAAATATTAATCTTTCAATTAAAATACTTCCATTGCTCTTGGAGCCCTTCTACAACAGCGAATAAGAACACAGAACAAAAAGGCTTTCTTCTGCAGCAGGGAAACCCTGAGGGATGGAACAGTGTAGGCAATGTGCTCCCTCCCACAAGGCAGGCAGTCACAGGTCAAGACAGTCACAGGTCAAGGCGGTCACAGGTCAAGGCGGTCACAGGAGGCAGCTAAACTTCACTTCAGCAATCCTACAAACTCCAAGATTTCCCAGGGCCAGAAGAGTTACACTGGCACAGGCTGAGGTGTCAGATCTCTGGTATTCTCACTCCAATAGTGACTTCATCCTGCCATAAATAACCAAGCCAATCTGGAATAAATAATAACTGTTTCCTATTAAATTTTATATGCTATCTTAGTAAATGTACTGTTTTTCGTCTATTTTCTAGATCAAAAATTATTATGTATACAGAAGAGGTAGACAGATTGTGTACCAGCCATTAAGGCTTGATATATATACACACACTGAAACTATTATTTTAGCAGTGATTCTGTCTGGATATTGCTGAATGTGTCAATCGGACAGAGAGGACACTTGTGAGCAGAAGAATCCTGTCATCTGCTAGTAAAGCAGTCTGACTTAATGGTGGAAAAGCCGGGATCTCCCGATTCACATTTAGCTAGGAGACACCAGGAATCTGAAAGATCCTTTCACAACACAAAGTTCAAAAGTTTGGAAAAAAGCATGACTGACTTCTTGCCTTGAAAATAAACAGAAAAAAAAAAAAGCTACACTTCCTACTTGCTATTTTCAAATGCACCATAATAAAAGTGAAAACAAGTTACAACATTATTTTAGAAGTTAGAAATGAATATATAAGCAAGTGACTCTAATAGGAGGAAAGGTGTTGAAATGGCAGTAACAAAAAGCAGTACCACGGGGCAAATCCTTTTACAAATACTGTACAATTAAATAGAAATAAAATGTATAAGCTAAGAAATTAAAAGATTACTGGTATAGGTTTAAAACCTCCAAATGATCTAGAAACAAACATAATCAGCATGGAACAGTCTAGAATATTAAAACAACAAAATATAAATTAATGAAAAAACAGGTTAGTAGGGCAGCAACTGAATGTCAAATTACAACATCCCCAAGCAGAGAGAACTGCAGACCTTTAAACCAAGTGCACACAAGTGCTTAGTGTCATCCCACTCCCTGTGTCACCAGAAGGGCTCCCTGCAGAGGGACAGGCTGGCTGCTCTCTTATGAGTGCAGAGCATCTAATTGTTGGGTCAGTAGGACACAGAACCCAGGATTGTTTCAGGGTAACTATCCTTAGGTTATAGCTCCCTGTCAAGATTTGCATAAATATGCAAATGTGCCTGAAAAAAACGAGACCCAGGGAAACTCCCCACTGTGGGGATTCTGGACTCACAGGGATAAATTTGTCAAACAGGATATCAGTATGACACCATAGACACACATAGGCATTTGGTGAATACTTGCACAAACCTGTGAGTAAAGTCTTTGACACTTTGGATACTGCTCTAGAGTTCAAATATTACACCTTGATTTTATTTGGCTTATATCCTCTAAAGTACTAAAGTAATACTCTTATACAAAGTTTGCTAAATCTTCCACTCTATGTTGCTTTATACTTTTCAGTGTTTCTACTGAGCCTTAATTACATCATTCCTGTCATATAGATGCTAGGTTCAATTTAAGAATGAAAAAAGTAAGGAATGATAAAGGCAATAATTATTTGTAAAAGTAAACATCACTAATTAAGAATTGTAAGTGGCCAGGCAGTGGTGGCACACGCCTTTAACCGCAGCACTTGGGAGGCAGAAGCAGGTGGATTTCTGAGTTTGAGGCCAGTCTGGTCTACAAAGTGAGTTCCAGGACAGCCAGGACTATACAGAGAAATCCTGTCTGGAAAACAAAAAACAACAAAAAAATGGAAGTGAATGTGTTCCTGGTTTCCAGACCACTTGCTTCCTACTAAATCATAAAATTATATTACTTTTACATAGTATACACATTGAATCTATATAGATGCTTCATGCATTTTGGTCTTCTAGCTGTGACTCGCATGTCAGTGACATTGATATATTTTATTTCTATATTCTACATGAATGTATCTCAGATTGAGAAATGCCATAATTGAAACAAAAGACAAGGACAATTTTGAGTCATCTAATCCTCAACTGCTAGTACAAAATATTATGCATAAATCAAATTACACATCTGTTAATTTGAGGGTTTTAAGTTAAAAACTTAAGACATTATGAGAATTGATTAAGTTCAAAGAAAGTGATTTATTTTGAGGCTATGGATCTACATAATTTTCATATTGGACATACATCCTAAACAAAGGTACATCACATCTGACACAATTCTGTATCTAAATATTGATAAAATTCAAAACCACTGATGACAAGATTTTCCCCACAGGAGAAGCCCAAATAACGGTACCATCCTAAGATGAATTTGACATAGTTAGATCCTACCATTGTAAGTAGTTTGCCTATGCTTGCAGCTAGGCTGTTATAATTATTGACCTAGCCTATCCATAAAACATTACTGTCAGATATTATCACTTTCATATAAAAACAATGTTATAAAAATAGTATAAGCACTCACATTATTAAATATTCATTTCTCCAGTAATATGAGTTACTGGTACTTCTTTACCAATTACAGAATGTCTTCCCTTGTCTCTACAGAATGTACATGATACCCAGTCAGAATAATCCTCCTTCCTAACAATAACCAATCCAGAACAATGTTCTTCCTTTTTTAACTCTTACCAAATTACTTAGCATACAAAGCTAATCTCTTAATAAGTCCTTTCTAATCCTCTCAAAGGTCTCTTCAACAGTTCTCAAAGAGTAACAATCACAGTAAAAGATGAAGAAAGAAAAAAAAACATATAAAAGCAAGTATCTCCTTATTAAAGAACAAAAGATTCTATCAGTACATCACATTATAATAAGGGAACAAATATAGAACTAGATAAATTGCAATAAGGTTTAGAAATTTGTGTTTATATATAATACATGTAGATGTGTATATACACTCATCACACACACATATATACATATATATATATGTGAATATATATATATATATATATATATATATATATATATATATATATATATATATATATAATTTATTGGAGGAATACCAGAAAACAGGTTGCTTAAGCAGGAAGGAAACTGAAGAAAAATCCTATGTACTCAAATATGTCAGTGGTACCACCATGGATAGAATGCTCAGATAGTTACAGCAATAAAATTTCAGAGAAAACAGCAACCCAGACAATGTGGCTTATATTATGTTTTATATTACCTTAGGTAAGAAAGGCAGACCACAAAGACAGTTAAACACTAAGGGTATCTATCCATATACCTTTCAATAATAACTCTAAACAAGCTGATTCCCACTGCTGCCCTACACTTCTGCCCACCTTTCCAGCAGCCCCTGTTCTCAGACAAGAAATTAATGTAGCTACGGTGATGATGTTAATTTTCAACTTAACAAAATGTGGAATGTGCAATTACCTGGGAGGAGAGCCTCAGGGCATGACTGGGAATGATTAAGGGTAGCTTTCAGTATGTCCCTGCAGGGTTATCTTGATTGCAGTAATTGATGTGGGAAGGCCCACCTTAATTATTGTCAGGATGATTTTGTGGTCAGGGGAATCCCAGACAGTATCAAGTGGAGAAACCATCTGAGAACTATCAAGCACTTATTTACTACCCTCTGCTTTTTGACTAGATACAATTCAACCAGATGCTTTTAAGCCCTGGTGCCTTCACTTCCTAACCATGGAGGGCTGTACCTTGGACTGAGAGAAAAAACAAAACAAAACAAAACAAAAAAACCTTCTCTTTTACATTGACTTCTGTCATGGCATCTCATCACAGCAATAGGGACAAAAACTAAGACAGTAACAACTAAAGTAGTAACGCCACATCTACTCTTTCCTTCCTTTCCTCCCTCTATTTCGCTGTGAGTCAGAAGGCTTTCCACCCTCACAAAAAAGTGAGAGAAACTGGGTATGTCCTTAGGAAAGTAGTAGATGGGTATTAACTACTTGTAGTTGTATTCAAAACAGCCTAAGTGAAAACTATTCCATTACTTGATGAACAATATATGTCACCCTTAGAGTACCTTATAAAGTTTAGAAATATTTCTTAAAAGAAACAATCTGAAATTCTTTTCTTATAGTATGTCACTGAATTAAATTGCCATACACTATTGCAACTCACATGTTAAATCATAAAGTTGTGAGGATCAATCAATGCAATTTGTGGTTTTGTATATTTCTTCTGACCTTGTCTGCACCACAGTCCAGGTGAAGCCAAAAAGACATACAGTAATAGTAACCATTTAAATTATTGTTTGTATATTTCCTATTCCATCTATATATCATAACATAATATCTAAGGCACCCCAGATTATAACAAGTATTAGATCAAACTGTACAACCATCAAACTGCCACATTTAATGACACTAGGGTACTTCATTCAATATTTTCCACTCTTATAGGTGTATCTTCTTAATTTCTTGAAATTGTGGAGTATGTATTCCTCATGACAGAGCCAAGGAAATTACCCTATTTCACTCATATAAGAGAAACGAATGAGAGGAAACACTTTTCAGCAAGGCTCAACAATAGTTGTATGTTTAATGTATGCTATGCACAACAGGAATAATATATGAAATACATTAATGCAAGCTTCATCAATTGCCAAATATGCTTACCTGGACAGAGGGCAATATTACAAGGCTTGTGATGAGTTTCAGGTCCCTCACAGGGCCTTCCTCCATACTGAGGAGGTGTGCATGACCTGGTTCTTGTTCTTTGGCCTCGGCCACATGTGAAGGAGCATAAGCTCCAAGGTGACCATTCCTCCCAAACTCCATGTACTGTAATAAAGCAAAGAAGCTTCAGCCATAGTGAAGAGAACCAAGGGCAAAGACTTTGTTCTTTATAATTAAGAAAACAAATCATCAAATAAAGTATGAAGATGTTTTGAAAACTCACTTTGAATAAAACTCTTATTAGACACAAGCATTTAAATTTAATTTCAAAATGTATTAAAAGAAAAGAAAACTAGATGTACTTTTCTTCTACTCTTGAATTGTTTTAAACTATTCTCCCTTTCACATCTTTAAGTGGAAATTCCTTTCTCTTTCTCTTGATAAAAGATTTCTAAGTTATTTTTAAAGCATGGTCACCTATGAAGAATAAGAAAAATTAAAATTCTCATAACAGGGCTGAACTTTTAGAGCTAAATTTGTATTTAAATAGCAAAGGGACAATTTAATTCTAGTACCTATGAAGTTTCTGAAATATTGTTTATCAGATAACACAAAAGAGTTCCTGAAAATTGGTTATGCATATTTTAAACATTTTAAGCTATCTTTTTTAAAAGATTTTTTTTCATCTAAAAATTTGGGGCTACATTTACTATCTTTTGAGTAGGAGGTTGTTTCCACCACTGTATCTACTCCCATAGGCTTCTTCTCTTCCCCGTTTCAAGGTGAGCTCTGAGATCACTTTAAAAGCCATGGAACTAGAAAATGACCATCTTCCTCTGCTAGTTTGATGGAACTATAAGCTCTCCTAATTATATGTCTAAAATAGCAACAAGAATAAAACCCAAATTATATAAACATGGACGTAAAGTAACCATGGAATACCAGTACTTCAAATATCCCACTATCTATAATTCATACTTAATTGGAAACAAAATAAATGCTCCTTCATAGGTATAAATAAATATCGGTATATATTACAAAAGCTCACTGAGCTTCAGAGGTTAAATCCTTTTTCTGAATGTCGAATTACTGCTCTCACCCTGTTTATTAGCACCTCCCAAATAAAGTGAGCACAAAGAACCTAGGAGAAATGGCTCTGTTGAGAACCAGCTCTCTTGATGCTAAGCCTCTGTTTGTCTTAAACACTGAGAAAGCCTTGAGTGCAGAAGGTTAAGGTCACTCCTGAGATGAGTGAGGGAGTACCAATGCCCAGGAGAAAGACAGAGAGAGGTTACCTTTCCTCTTCCAGCTGCATGCTCAAAGCACAAGTCGATATAAAATGGCATTGGTGCTTTCTAACTGAATATGATATTTCTAGAATTTTCTTCATGTATATTTCGCTCATCCTCTTACATTCAAGCTGCAATCCAGCTAATCTGCCAGTGCATTACCACACGTTCTTATCAGTGTTGTGGTAAAAGTACTTAATGCATGCTCTTTTCGGGCCTTTAAAGAATATTATATAGTTTTACAAACTATGTTAATGTTGAATTGTGCCACAATATGTGTGTGTGTGTGTGTATGTGTGTGTGTGTGTGTGTGTGTGTGTACACTTCAAAACAGAAGTACATTTTAATACACAAATTTACATGGTAATTTAAATGACTTATGACTAACTTTTAAAAGAATTTCACAAAAATGGCACACCTTGACATTTATGTAAATTTTTCCACCTACTCAGGTTATTGACTTATTGCAATAAATTGTGAAAATGTGTTCAATCATTGAAAACAGCAACTCAATTAGAATATTATTCAGTAAAAGTTATTCAATGATTTTATGAAAGTCATTAGAATGTCTTTTAAACATAATAGATAGGAAAAGTACCAGAGTGGTACATATATATATATATATATATATATATATATATATATATATATTCATCTATCTCATGGCAATCTGAAAAACCCAAGGCTAATTAGTAAACATTGATAAGAGATTACCCAATATCTGCTTTAGCTATGCATACATAAATTCTATATAGATTTTAAATATATACATATATTTGTCCATACATGTTTGTAAACATCATTCAGTGATGAATTTCTCTAAAAAATATTTGAACATATTTTATATTTTAATTACAGGTTTATCTATTTTGTGTTTATTTTCAGTTATCAAACATTTCAATTAAATAATAAACTACTCCACTATGTAAAATATTTATGACACTATATGATCTTTTATCAAATTACTATATTACTCAATGTACACAGCACAATGCTAGAAAACATTAAACAGCTAAATTGGACATATATATATATATATATATATATATATATATATATATATATATATTTCCATATATAGTTTGTGAACCACAAAACATTACAAGGGATTTAGCAGCTTAATTAAATCATGATACTGGAATCAGAAAATTAATGCTTCTTAGCCAATTTACATAGTCTTTACTGTTATTCATTGCAATTTTGTGACTCTTGTTACATAACTTCAGATGCCAACTTCTATAAGAGGACAAGAAATTATTAGTAGTTTGTTATTTTAGAGGCTTTTCATTGGCTGAAAATTAGTCCACATGCTTAACAATATTTATTGATTCTAAAAAAATATATTAGAGAGGCTTTTTATAAGAATTTTGTTGAGATCAAATTTTCAATTTATTATGAAATTTTTATATAAGGATGTTTATTTTACAGTAAAATTTAAAAATTTATTAATTGTCAAGTAAATTTGAGAAATAGTAATAATAAAGTAATTTAATGGACATCATTTTCATCCTTTTTTGTAGTTTTCTTCCTAATATTTTGTACCAGATATGTCATATTTCTACTTATTACAAACCAAAGAGAATATAAAATGTATACAATATATGAAAATTATCACCAGGTTTTGAAATAAACATCTGTAAATACTCATATGATTTAGGTTGTAATATATATAAAATAATAATTTAAAGTATAAGAAATAAGTTAATTCACTTTGGAAATAGGTGAATATGACAACTCTGACATTCATGAAAATAAATCCCAAACCATTCTGTAGACTTATATGAGCATTTACAGATTCATCTCCATTTAGTACAGATCAGCAATTATCAACTGGAGGTAGCTCCACCCATGGGGACATTGGTTGCTATCTGCAGACAGTTTGGATTTTATCAGTGTATAAGGAAATGAAGGGCACTGGCATCAAATGGGTAGAAGCAATTGGTAGGCACTCAAATGAGCAGTGTGGTTCTCTTGGAACAAAACACTTCAGGGTTGAAGTGCTGATGCTTAATCAACAGAGGTTGAGAACTCTGGAGTGGAACAGAGATCTGAAATTCAGCTGGGACTGTAACTACATAATCGAATGCTACTGCCTAACTTTCCCAGTTTACTTTAAGAATATTCCACATGTTTCTTCTCTGATGTGGGGAAGTAGACAAACAAACAAATGAAAATCCTGCCAAATAAAAAGTAATGTTAAATCAAAAAAAAAAAAAAAAAAGTGGGAAAATCCCAGTGCGATTCTGTGTTAGGGAATCTGAATGAAAGAAAACTACTTGGATAATGAAAATAACTCATTTGTAATACTAAGGCATTTCCTTCAGGTTACAAATAAGCCTGGGTTCTCTGCTTCCATATATTTTGTAGAGGGTTAACTTCCTAGGCAAGTCATCCCTTCCTGTTCCAAGTTCATCAATGAAATAACTCCAAAATTCAATTTCTCTTAGCATGACTCGTGAGATATTGATTTGTGAACACATTTAAGGAGAATTTATTATTTTAGATAAATGTTTATATTATTTCAAATACTTCTGAATTTTAAACCAGCTAAAGATTTTAGTTTTAATTTTTATTGCTTTCATGATATATCATATTAAAAATAGCATTTACCAATACACTGAACAGAAAGAAACAGCATATGAAAGAAAATCCTATTCCTATAATAATGTAGTTATCTGGCATTTTAAAATAATGAAGCTGATATCTTGTATTTATAAATTTAAAAAATAATCTGAATTTAACAAACTGAAGTATAACAATGTTATACTTCTCTTGTGAGCAATATTCAACCAAAATTTAGAAAGACAAATATTTTATGTACATGAGGATAAAGAGAGACTTGCAACTGTTTATATTCTTACACATGGTATCAGAAGATATTTAGCAAATCAAAAAGCTGTCCAATGAGATTTTACTCAGTTTTCTTCACTTGAGACACAGGGAGAAAGAATTTAGCCATCCCACATGTGGAAGAGATTAGGATCCTATCACAGATGTTCTATATTCCCTGTCAATGGCTTAATCATCCTCCTCTGATAGAGGATGAAGACTTCCTTATGTCACCCTTACAATCTGTGTAACTGGCAAATGGAAAGTAAGCTGCAAATGGAAGTTGGTGCATAGCACTCTGGAGACCAATCAGATTACCACCTGAAAATATGTTTGCCATTAGAAACTATTCTTGTCATGGTAAATGATGTTGACACAAAGTACTTATCATGAGATAAATTTATATGTCAATTGTCTCAGACCCCTCCATTGATACTGTTTTAATTGATGAGAACAGGAAACTGGACTCTAAATCATCATGTACTGTGGTTAGGCTTCCTGGTTAAGAATTCTCCCAGAAGACCTATTCTATTCCTTGGCAAATAAGGGTACACAGCATAATGTTTGAGATCTGTGGGTTTCACTATTTCACTATGACACTCCAAGTTTCTGCCTCTCTGTGTCTTCTTTTTATTTTTTCAGCTCATGTTGTGCTATGTGTTAGATCTACAACTCCTAATTTTAGACTTTGTTATCTTTATCATTCCATAACAGGCTTACATTTTTTTTCCTCTTTGAACCATATTATTTTTCATCCCATATTCTTTCTGGGTTAACACAGTCCTAACTGATGTCTACTGACTTTCAGTAGCAGTTATTGCCCTTTTGCTAATAATTGTGTCTTCCTTCCCTGCATAGTCTTAGTTTAACTATGTTTTCATCGGTTGATTTTCTGCTTCTCAATCCTGACACCAAGCTTTCTCACACCTCATTACATCCTTCCCACAGGATTCCTTCTATTTCCTTCCCTTCTCTTTCCTCCAGGATCATTTGTTGCTTGCTTGCATTGTTTTGTTTTTGTTTGTTTATTATTTGTTTGCTTTTTGGATTTTTTAAACCCTCATAACATAAAATTGTTTACTGAAAGAATTTTGAGCTCACAATTCAGGAATGCTGAGTATATTCATGCTGCGGACAAGCATATCACCAGAATTGAACATTTGAAGCCTTTCAGCCATTTAAATAACAGCTACCTCCCAAAATGCTTTGATTATTACACTTGCCTGCTTATAAATTGACATGATTTCTGACCACTCTTCCAGGTCCCTCAGTCTTATTTTTATCAAGTGCAGAACCAGTTATCTCTGGAAATAGAGACCCCTAGAAAATATTTAGGCATGACTTGAAGGTCACAGGGTCTACTACAGTAATAACACCTTTCTCTAGAACATCTTCCTTTCAAATGCTTCTGCAAAGACTCTACATGTGAACCTAGTATCAGCTTCTGCTGCACTCACCCATCCATCAAGTGATGGGACACAATCTAAATGCTTTGCTTTGAGACTGATTCAAATAAAATTCTCATTGATTTGAGAAGATAAAATAAATACAATGAGACCCAGTACATCATTAAATAATACATTTTTTTTGATGCAACATATATTTCACCTAAACCAGCTCCCTCTGTGGCATTTAAAGATTCACTTCAAGGTAGTTTATGAAGTAAAACAACAGATCATTTTTAGGTCTACTACACTTTTTTGTTTTTTTTCCTGATAGGCCAGATGAATGGTAGGATTGCTGACTGACAAACTATGTCAACCATGGAATGATTACATGTTATATTCTACTATACTTAAAATTTTAACTTTTTCTCATATATGCACTTGGATATTTTTACCACCTAAAAATGCAAGAAAAAATAACTGAATTTTTATACTCTTTGAAGTACATACACACATTTCAACCATATTTACAGCAGGGAGATAGTCACTTATCTAACACCCTGACTGCTCAGAAAGCAAAAATGATCACATAAGGAGCAAATTCTGACAGTTGAAAAGAATTACATTTATACACTCTAATGAAAACACCTAAATGCAGTTCATAGGAAAATAACAAATTGTTCCAAATGCGTATCAAGACACAATTCAAAACATCCACAGTCGTAGTTGCTGCTAACACTACCTGGACAGAGGGCAGTGTTATTGCAAACCCTTGATTCTCTTAATGGGCCGCTGCAGTGTGTCCCGTAAGGTGATACACAAGTTCTGGTTCGCACCTGCGACCCTTGACCACAAGTAACTGAGCATGTGCTCCACTGGGACCACTCTTCCACACCAGATTCACCTGCATGCAAGACAACAAATAAACATGAAATACCATCTTGATTATTCATCTCATAAGTACCTTAACAAACTGACAGCATGGCATGCATGAATAATTCAAATGTAAATCTATAGCAGTGAATCCAAAGGTACAAAATATTTCAGAGAAAAATGAATTTAGAAGGATGTATACAATGCCAATACAAAGACTGTTTGTCATGTCCTTGTTAGCCAAACGTTCTTTGCAAAGTCCACTTTGCTATCAACACTGTGAAGGAAGAAATTGTCTTCAGTAAAATTAACTTTTGAAGGAGTTTTCTCCAAGGCTATCAAGCATAATGTATTTGATGCCAAAAGAGTCAGAATGTGTTTCTAAGCATTCGCTGTGGCTTTGGTGAACAGGGATATATTGATATGTTCTTGTCGTAAAATGTACTTTCTATTGCTAAAGACTGAGTGCATCTGAACTACTGTGTATGTAGACAAATTATTCCAAATGGATTTCCTAATTTTTCAACCTATAATAGCTACTCACTTTGTGGTAATTTATTAATATCTCTCTACTTATCACTTCACATCTGATCTAAAGAAGTGATATTTTTCTACTCCAAGTGAATGAAAGTTTATCATTTCTATTAACTGGACATAGAACTAAAGTTTACTCCAAAACAGGGCCCTAAGAAGCCAATTAATGTCGGGTTTCATAAATGTTCTGCTGCTTGGCACAACACTCAAAGCATGTCTAGTTTTCCCATCTAAAATCCACGTTACAAAGAGATAGGAATCGTCAATTTTTAAAACTGCTGGGATGGTCTTCTAATATTCTGGAATCATTTCCAGGTTGTAGTTTAAAACCTGACTTAAAAATTTGCCATTGCTTTGCACCAAATCCCACTAGAGCCATATCTGGTTAGTAGTGTGTATTTAAGTTAAGCATGCATATGGTTGTCAAAATATTTTACAGGGAAGGGGTTTCTCAGCACTTTGTACCACTAATTATACAGAGAGAGGAACAGTATATCTCGATATCATGTATTCCAGAGACAGAAATGACAGTTCATTTGTTTGTCTTGTTTTGGAGGATTATTCAATGATTTCTAAAGTACATTAAGTGCTCATCAACACATCCGATCTACAAATTGGTGTTCTAGAAAAAGAGTCAGTTTGTACAAAACATTAGGTAAGATAGTCTTCACAGATAAATCTATTCTAAAAATGAGCCCATTGCTAGCTAGAATGCCTACTGGATACAAATGTTGATTTTATAATCTGATATCTTATTTTCTTGAACTTTCAGAACAGCCAGTTTGCAGAGAAAAACTGTTCTATTCAAAAATTTTTAGGAGAATCATGAGGAATATATTCTTGTACTGGACTAATATTGTGAATGCAGAGGCATAGATAACAAATCATTGATACCTGGTTATCTAGCAGAAGGGCACATGTTGGTAATTTGGATGATAGTTCAAATTAATCTGGACTTCTTTTAAATATTGACATGGACGTACACTAATAGATCACTCTTGATTACTTCAATATTTTTACCTTTACAAATTTCTATATAACTTATTTCAAAATTATCTACTTGGATGTCTGTTTAAATAGTGTTTGAATTTACATCTCGTAATTTGCCCTATTACATTAAATAATATTCTAGCAAAATAAAAGTCATGTTTGTGACACAGTAGTATGACAATTGTTAAAAACTATCCTTACCTATTTGTATATATACATAAGCATACATAGTAATGAAAACTTAAGCTTAAGATTAGGGGAAATGTGTATTTAATGGCATGACAACCTCCTTGAAATGTGACTGAGTATAAATGTCATGTCTCTATGTTATTAATTACAAGCCAGGAAATTGAGAACAATGTGAATTATGTAGTTGAAATGACAGATTATGAATAAAATTAGTTATATTTTGCACTAACATTTTTTTCTTTCTTGAATTGTCATTTTTAAAACTAAAAATGACATTTTAAAAAACTAAACTTAGCAGTGGATTAATTCCAAGGCCCAACTTAACACAACCTTGTACAAGCACTTGAAAATCTGAGTTGTCTCTACATCTATGATTCTGCATGGCGCTGAACACAGTTAGCAATGGGGCCAGGTCATGAGATCCATAATGCATGACAAGGGCTAGCCTTCCTCACAGTTCATGTTGAAGATGAAAAATTAAATAAAATTAAGCACATAAGAGTTCATTTTTATTTCATATGTAAGAATCAAAATTTACCACTAAAAATGGTCTAACCATCAACTTGATCTTGTATATTAAATGATATTTTCTCTGCAATTTCTTATTGTTTTCTCTTTTCCTAAGGTGTGAGCATTATCTAGCAAAGCACATTGAATTGCGTTAGAAATAGTTAATATACTTTATAAGATGTATTTTAATGTCACTAAAAGTGTAAAGTATGAACTGAGCCACCTTTTCAGTCTGTGTGTCTTTGGAGATAGTGCAAACTGATCTAGTCCATGTATAATTTAAAAGATGTGCCAAAGATCATGTAGAAAACTTCTCTATAGAAGGTCATTTTAAGGCTCTTTATTCTGAAGCAGAGAAGGAAACCAGAACACTGTTGTGGTCAACTGTATATTGCCTCTGGGGCCTAGAAAGACTCCATTTATTTTTTTGAAACTCCTTAGCAATTTACCTCCTCAAAAGCTACTATTAAAAATCAAGTGAGATCGTGTGGGATGGAAACTTTAACATTATGAACAAGATATTAATGTAATTTTTGCTAGTATGTTAAAGTCATGAAATTAGAAACATTTAATGTTATATTTCTATATTAGATCACATATTATATATTCCCAATACAGACAGGTTTTCTCACGTAATAAGTGGTTACTTTTCCAAATCTGTTTATAAACTCACTTCATGCCTATGTTGCTAAAAAGTAAGAACCATTAAGATGTCTTATTCCAGCTTACTGGCACTTAACTTGGGTGTCCCTAAAATAGACATATTTATTACCTTATTTCATTTTCCTTAACTATACACATAGGTGTGCAATTTAGGTTTTTAAATCTACTTTATTTTATTATGTATGAGACAGTTTGCCTGCATGTGTGATGGGTACTATGTTCCTGCAATGCCAACAGAAGCCAAAAACGGTGTTGGGAGGCTGTAGAGCTAGAGTTCACAGATGGTTGTGAGCCTCTTGGTGAATTCTAGGAACTTAACATGGAGCCACTGCAGGAGCAGTGATAGCTCTTAACTAGTGAACTCCACACTTATTTTACGCTGTTATAGCAACCTAGCTAGTGTTTAGGCTTGCCTCAGTTACTAGCGCTAGTAAGAATACTCTAGTTATCTTGGTAAAAGAATACTACTTCATAAAAATATCATTTAAAACTACTCACTCTGTCTCTGTGTAGTAAAGCGTATTTTAAAGTGAAAACAGTTACTGATTGTATTGATTGTAGAAGCCACTTTACTTATTTGAGAAGAAATAATGTGTGGTAACTTCTGATTTATTTATCCCTAATTAATACAGCATATTATGCCATTTTATAATTTTATTATTGAACTTTTTTCTATTGTAACATTTTTCTGTCCTCAAATTATGCTTAGCAAAAT
The DNA here is from genome assembly GCA_902729485.2 of Mus minutoides. Lineage (NCBI taxonomy): Eukaryota > Metazoa > Chordata > Mammalia > Rodentia > Muridae > Mus > Mus minutoides. The sequence continues at coordinate 60,314 of LR753570.1, forward strand.
TTCATGACTGTTTACACGCAATACTAATAACTTGATTTCAGAAACAGACAAGTTCTATAAATAAAACTTCACTTTATAAAATGTTATTATTTGATACTTTGATTAATTTAGTCTATGTGAAAATCAAAAGAAACTTAATATTTAAGAAAAGATCTCATTTTAGCTTTATAAGTGCTTAGTATTCAATTATGAATTTTAAAAAATACTTAATGTAATACATTTCCTTTCTTAGTTCAGCCTGATAATTTTATACTAAAGTCATTACAATGCACTCTTTATGTTTTCATATATAATGCATTAATATGAATTTATGAACCCTATTTTCATAAATTCAGGCATCAATCAACAGTTTTAGAACTTGAATTTTTCATACCCTTTCTGTATTGTTAGCAACATGTATAAGTAGTTTTTAAGTTGGCCACAAATCTATTGGTTCTTTACTTACCAAGTCACTTGTTAGTGACAAAAAATACACTGCGTAGAAAAAAAAAATGACTTGAAAATCAGAAATAAATGTAAGAACTGTGATTACCAATTCCTCTTTTAACAAAAAATATTCTTTGCTACTTAAAATTGTTAACATATTTGGGCAGAAAAAATTTCACAAACATTAAAAAGCTGTATTTAAACAAATGCTGGATTAATTTGCATGATACTAAATACCAAACTAATGTTACTAGATCACTGGAAATTTAGACCTATAGTTATCATTTCACTCCCTTTTGATGACAAGTTTTAGGAATTACAGTAAACCAATATTTGCTATGTCTTCTGTATAAAAGAAGGACACTTTTCTCATATGGCACATGCGTCCTCATAGGGGGATGCCTAAGGAACTGAGTAGTCAGCCCAGTTTTATCTCTCCTTTGAGAGCTGGAGTCCCTGAAAATCTGCTTGCTGCTTCAATTATTTTCTTCTTGGTCTCAGACAAAAACACATTTAGAAATTTGAAAATTCATTTGAACTCCACAATACATGTTGGGTTTGGATAAGCAACTGCTTACAACATAAATCTCCCCTTAAATAAGGCTATCCCAAAAGCAACCCAAAAAGAAAATTCTTTTGTTTTGTTTTGTTTTGTTTTTCATTTCTGAATATGGCCCTAACAGATGATGTTTCCAAAATTTAAAGTGTGGAATTATAGAGTTTATTATATATATTGTGCTCACAAAAACTGAGTTGCAATTAACATATTAAATGATATCTCTCATCTATTACTAAGAATGAAACTCAATAACAATATTTGAATTTCTAAGCAATCAGTTCAGTTCCAGTGTTCTAAACCAATACAACCACAAGACATGAACTGAAGAACACATCTATTCTTTGGAGAATTTAATTAAAATCAGTCTGAATATCATGCTACATATCTGGCCATATACTTATGGTGTCCTTTTAACACTCAAATCAACAAGAATGGAATGCATACCATTTTGTAAAAACACATATAAACTCAGTTTTCAGTTTTAAAAAAGAAATGAAACTGTTGCACATGTTTGTAATACAGTTGTAAACATATCCAACTGAGAGCGGAGCCATGCCATGTCACTGGGAGAGTTCTGGACCATTTACTATGAGCAGTCAAATTAGACACACTGTAATTTGTCAAACTCTATAGATTATTAAAGCATAAATCCTATATTTACATGTATGTTCATGTATATTTATAAATTTTAAAAATTATGTCACATAACATATATTTCAGTTACATTCAAATTTATTGAGATGTTTGAATATATAATGATTGATGTTGTACTGAAGAATTTTATAAACCAGAGAGTCATTTTGGTTGATATTTAATTAGATGGTCAACTTTTTACTATTTATCTTCTGCAACAAATTTATTTTCAAATCATATATTATAAATAGTCTAACTTCTATATGTTTTAACAATCAAGCAATATTTATAGATAATATGAAATTTGGAAGAATATTAAATATATCAAATTATGTTATGTTAAATTTCATCATCTGACCCCTATTTAAATTTTAGTTCCTGAAAATTCCAAATCAAATAATTCCTGAAAATGCAACTTTATTGCTTTCCTTTAAAATTGTAATGATACGATTTAGTGATTAATTAACATAAGGAAAAATACATAAATTCTAAAGTATCCCATACCAAAAAGCAAAGTAAGTCTTACACATTTTTTTGCATAATTTTCATTCACAGCTACTTTATTTATGGACTTTAACTGGTGACAAAAAAAAAATGGCTCAAAAAAATCAGCTCCAAAAACTGACGAATGTGCAGCAAAGGATCATGAAAACATGCAGTGGTTTCATTAAATTAACAGCAATAAATAGAAAAATGTAACTAACGTATTACCAGTTTGTGCCATAAATTTAGCAGCATCAGCTTGTTCCTGAGGGACCCTTTTCTCATGGACAGATCGAGGTCGCTGACTTTTAATTGTATGATCTCCCATCATTCCAAATTCTAAAGACAGAATAAAGGTATATGAAAGCCTGCGTGTAGACATTTCTTACAAAGTACATCACTGTCCCATGCAATATGTTCCTACCCAGACCTACAAGTTATGGATAAATACCCAAGTCTCACTTTTCTATGCTGATCTCTTGGAATATGGCTACACTTAATCTAGGAAACCTGCAATCATGAACAGCTTTCAAGAAACAATAATAACAGTCAGTAAATAATACAGCCAATGCAAATTTAACTCAAGTAACAGAATTTATTTTACTCTTCTGTGGTAATATTCTGAAGACTTAAATCTGAAGAAAAAAATACAACCATGCTGGTAACTGTTGTTACCGAGGGAATCCTGAATGGGTGTCTGCTGCCTATGGCTAAATACTTTTTACTCCCACAAGATTTTCAGCACCTTCAAAAGGAATGGACAGCTCTGTAATCTGACTTTCCATAGTATGTGTTCAGAAAATGGATGATTTTTTTTTTTTCATCCAAAGATGAGGCAGTTTTGGTGTGCCTCTAGGCTCATAAAAAATTGGTAGCCATAGTAATTTTGATTCTGACTTTCACTGATTTAACTAATTCCTCACCTTCCCTAACTACATGTAAAGCAACGTTTTCTTTTTAAAATTCTATTAAAAAGGGTGTAGGTTTTTTGTTATTTGATTGTTCTATAAAGAAGCTATTCATAAAGGCAAAAATTATCTGTGTCTAGCAGATAATTAGAAAGGAAGCATGGAATCTAAAATTCGGTGTAGTGTGTTTCAAAAATTAAATGTGCTTAAAGAGATTGTGTTATGAGTATTCCTGGTAGGTGCTGTGTCTGCTGAACTGCTATGGTGAAATGATCTAGTAAAAACAAAGTTTAGCATATTGAATATTTTATAGCTCTAATTCCTAACAGTCATGTAGGGAAAGGATATTCCTAGCAAGAATGATATTATGATACTATCTCTTACATAAAGAATGTTACTGATCTCTTGATGCTCAATACTCAAAAGTTGAGAATGAAGTTTTGACCAATAGTTTGATTACTTAGCCTTTTTCTCATCAAATTTTAAATGTAATTATACTAAAACAAAATATCTGCAATGTATTTTGATGGTGGCCATTCTACAAATCCTTACCTTTTAAGCCAGAAAATAGGCTACCATGCTGTCTGTCCAATCAAAATTCCACACAATTATGTCTCAGGACAAACCAACTATAAGGAAATTCTTTCTAGATAGTTCACTATAGAGTTCACATCCTGAGATATCTGAGTGATCTCAATGTGTGTCTCTTTTTATTAATTTGTACAATACCAAAGAATAGAAAGTGGAAATATTTATAAAATATCATTATACTTGAGAAAATAAAATCCATCCCCATTTTTATTCCTGTCAATGTCATTTCACTCATTTCTGTGTAAACTATCTGCTGTGCAAACTATTTGTAACTGAGCTCATAAGAAGTGTCTAATTACTACTATATTTACTATTTAGAAAATTTTAACTGTAGTTATTCACTAGTATATATTTAAAACTATTATGCAATTGTAATATCACTGTATGTCAATAGTAAACAATATTAGTGACTATGGTTTTTTCACATTATATACCACCTTTGCACATAAAACTATAATTTAACTGGCATGTTCTGCAAGTTTTTAATCACTTCCAATATTTACATCTGAGTATATCTTTTACAGTACAGTTAGGGACTCTCACGCTCATTCTAATGTAGTGGGACACAATAATGTAATGGATGACAGAAAATGTTTATCCCATGTATACAACTTTAAGTTACAAAGAAATGATAGAACCAAGTTGATGGGAGACCATTCTTCATCTTAGTGGCAGCATGACATTAATCTGTAATCTATCTCTCTGTAATCTACTGCAATGTTAAAGGAAGTACGATTCTGAAACTTATGGTTGTCAGTTCACTACTGATAAGTTAAAAATAAGCACATTAAATTTCTAATGATTTCTCCAATATCAGCATAAGTTAAACCATTATTTTTAAAATAGAAGTTAGGCTATTATTTTATATTGCTAGCCAAGAGATTTCTATATGTCAAAATATTTATATTATTAATGATACTTTAATATTCAACTTTAGTGACTACCTGCCATCAATTTTATATCTGAGTAATGATGCCTCATTCTTATTTGTAAAATCTAAAATAATCCATCAAATATTTATGCATTTAATTATATCATATAAAACAAAAGTTTAAAGTAAAAGTGTTGATTATTGTGGTAATATAATTTAACTAGAAAATATGTAAAGATCATAGTTATGCTATGGTTTTTGTTTTGAAACAGATTCAAATCCAGGGTCTTAATATAAGCTCTCTACCACTGAGCTACATCTTAAATCCAAAATGACAATTAATATATGGCACTTTGTAGACTAATTACTTACAGTATATAAGATATACAACTGATTTCCTTTCTTAGAAGGCAAATAAACACTATAGTGGCATTTAAAAATATTCCAGACATATTTATCCAGATTAAATTTATCATGGAAACTTAAACATACTGTTATCTAACCAAGAAAGTTCTTATGCTATGTCTGTAATCTAAGCTGCTAGAAAATATGCATCTCTTTTTGTCTTAGTTTTAATAAATAGTGAGATTTCATAGCAAACATTCCATATCTTACAATGGATTATTTTCAAAGCATTTATGTTGCCTTTCATTTCTTTCATGATGGCATTATCTTTGCATCTAATAAAAATAAAGGCCAATCTGATCATTCAGATATAAGAGACAGAGCTATAGGACTAATGTGCTTTGTGTGGTCAGTATCATTTGTAGTATTAAGATTTCTGGATAATATAAAGTCATCATGAATGGTTGGTTGGTTCATAGCCATACAAGTCTGCATTGGCAAAGATAATATACTACATTAGTTACACAAGGAAAATAACCAAATAAAAATGATGATCTGCCTTGGCGAAAGCAATGAAAAGCCAGGTGGGAAAATCAAATGAAAAAGTATAGAGTAATGGGCATAAATGCACATGGTACATGGCTTATGGAAACAAAGAGTGATTTCCTTTGTCTTTATGTGGCTGGCACGGATGAAGCGGTGAGTGAGTAGCTATTTATGCAGAAGAGCCAGGATGACTGAAGATGACTTGCAGGTTGCAGGGTTTTTCCCTAGTCCTTTGTGTTTCTTTCTAAAGGCAGGAGTTTCTGAAGGTTAAATTATCAAAGTTTTCGAAAGTCATTTCCCTCAAGTCTCTGCCTGTGACTTGAGTAAGTACACAATCCATAAGAAACAAATAGACTTCAGCCTTGACTCTTGATCATCCGTTATCAGTTATGGGAATTTTGTTTGGAAAGCAAGGGAGACACTAATACATGGTTTACTTTATCCAAAAGTAAAATATGGTTACCCATTCTTTGGCTATGTGTTCATTTTGATGATGTCGAGGAGCAGGCATTAATACTGTCATTTCACATACAGATTAACTTCATAATTTGCAGACTTTTCATTTGCATTTACACCACCAACAACCTAATCTAGACCGTTATTGCTTCACACAGTCCCAAAAGTACTTCCTGACTTATGTTGTACAAACTGTACCTCTGCTTGCCAGTCCTACACCTTTGCTAAGGAGCTGGAAAGCTCTGCTCCTATAGCAATATCTGTACTAAAGCCTGTCTCCAATTTCAACTTCAGCAAGAGCAACAGAAACCACTTTCACATTAAAGTATTAAGGAGTAGCCTTTGTCATCTTGAAATACTGATTTTCCTAGAACCACCAGAGGATTTGTTTTTTATCTATTCTATAGATAAAATTTGTATAGTGTGTATCTCATTTTTCCTACCACATAAAAACTTTTATTTTTCACATATTCTTTGTTTGTGAATGAATCACATGAACCCCTGCCTGTTCTGGAACTGATTATGTAACACAGGATGAACTTGAACTCTACCACCAAACATCATACCCAGGCCACACAACACAACTTTAACACGACTAGAAAAATTTAATGAGATTTACTTTATCAAAATGTAAGCAGGAGAGAATATCAAATCCAATGCTTGTTGGCAAGTGGAAAAGTTTATAGTTTAGTTGTCATAAGAGAGTACTAAGGACCAACAGCTATTGAATTTGACATTTAGTTTCAGAATAATTGGAAATAGATGGCACAATGATTTTGCATGTAGACACTTTTTCTGTATAATAAAATTGCAAAAAATTGAGACAGTAAAGAGTAACACAGATCTCCACTATTTAGGATGTAATTTTTGAAATTTGAGGTTTTCTAATTTTTATAACTATTTGTAATGTGTGCAAACTTTATACTTACATATTCTCATTTCAAAAGCATTTGTTATGTGCTTATATATCCAAAATATTATTAAAAGAGAGAAGGGGAAACAGACAAATATTGAAGTCTTCCCAATGCAAAATGTTCCTAGGAGTAGAATGTATTATCAAAGTCTATAATTTTTATAAGTTTTTGTAATTTTTTATAATTTTTATGAATTAGCTAAAATTACATATAGCACTTTAACAATAGTTCTTATTGGTTACACGTATTTTACTTTTCTAAAGAAGACAAGAACAGAATCAATGACTAGAAAATAACTTTAAATGGACTCAAGAGTGAACGATGCAAGTACATTGATAAACACTGTAAAATGTCAAAATAAAATAAAGCAGCAAAACAAAACACAAAAAGAATGAACCTGATGCTGTCTGTGAAGCCAGATACTGTCTTAAGGGAAACAGCCTGGCCTCAGAAGTTATCAGAAAACTTCAAGCTTTGGTTAGAAGATACATGGATTTGAAGCTTTCTTTGGTCTATTTCATCTGTGTTCGCTTGTGTATTTATGTGCCATGTGTCTGCAGTATCTGCAGAGTCTAAGAGAGTGCATTGAATCTTGAGGACTGTAGTTTCAGACAACTGTGAGCTGCTGTACTGGCTGACTTGCATCCTATTTCAGGCCCAACACTGAGAGCAGAGGTGTCCTTTGTTAGGCCTTTATGTGTGTGCTGTGAATCTGAGCAAGGGTCTTCAAGCTTGCTCACAAGCCTTTCAAGGACTGAGCAGCAACAAAGTTTCTCTATAGAAGTCTATTCTTTTTTGTTTGTTTTGTATTTTAGTTTTTAAAAGACAAATTTTAGTTTGATATTTTGTTAGATCTTATCTTTGTATACATTGTGGTGATATGCATTTTATTAGAAATTTTAACAAAATTATTCTATGATCTTATATTATTGCTCACATAATATGGCACTTTTAAATTCACTGAGCTATTTCTCATTTATTATTCTAACAGCAAGCCATAGAAAACTTTGATTTAAAGCAATGTTACTACATAGAGAAGCATAGGAAATTTTATAAGCTATTCTACAAAAACATTACATTTAAGGGAATTAGCTAATGTGACATTCCAAAATTAGTTAGTATATTATTTTATAACCTATTATGCCTTATTGCCATAATATTAATAGAAGGTAAATATTATACAAATTTAAAATATTATATAAATTGTTGTTTGACTAAAAGTAAAAGTAAATGTATAAACTATAGGTAACAAATAAGATACTCTGTTTTTTACAGAATACACGAATACCTTGACCTTGATTTGGCAAGTGTGAGGGTTTGCTTTACTGCCCGAAGGTGAGAGAAGGTTCTTTCTATCTTTGATGTGTTTTTTTTTTTTTTTTTTTTTTTTACCTTATTCAATATATTAATGAAGAGATATTTTTGGAGGGTCCAGAAATGATCAAGTGAGTGGTTCTGGTCATGTCTCATTACCAACCCTCATGTTTTTAATCACTGGGAAACACAATAACTTAAAGCAGTGCCGTTATCACACAGTCACTAAAAGAAATATCAGGCCCGACTTTCTTAGTGAAAATGATTCTAAGACATAGTACCTCTGTGGTTTCTAAAATAACCAGGAAACTAACTCAGTGTTTTCTTAGTCTTGCAGGTCATTTTCAGTGAAAACAACAACAACAACAACAACAAAACACGGTGAACAATGCATCAGCTACTCTTACCATCAGTTAACATTCAGTCAAGTGGCACTCCATAAGTGGACAATTGTCTATGTGGCAATCTAATAATGGTGAATAGTCCCAAAGCAGAGGCTAGCTTACTAAAGAAAGTGAAGGCCACTTTAATTGGTATTCAATAGTTGAAGAGACAAAGAAGTGGGTAGCTAGGAAATGCATCTTATGTCTCAGAATATCATGTTTTAACTTGGTATACGTTCTCCAGGTTCTCTTTATATTATAAAATTATACTTATTCTGAATTCTCAGGTTGGGATTAAGTCTGTAAGTGTATGGATTATTTCAGCAAACCAAGAGGCCTAGATACTTGATCAAGTCTGGTCATGTAGACTTATATTTATGTCTTCATACATGTGATTTTTTTCAGTACATTATTTGGTTGTTTCGATCATTATTTATCTAATCAGGATTTTCAGGGTTCTCTTCACCCATTTCTATGTCGTGATGTAACGTTTTATTTTCTGAAAAAAACCTAAGATTTCAAAGTTTATACATGAATAAATACAGGAAATATACTCTCATAAGCTTCTATAAAGGATGATGTTTTTTCCAGAAGGGAAACGCTTTCCAAATGTCTTTGAGAATTGTTGATTTTTTTTCTCATTCAATAAACAAAAACTATGTATTGATTTCACCACATATGAGATTGTAAATACTGAAAATGAGAAAGATAATTTTATATGTGGGTAAGAGGCTTTGAATCAAATTTCTCAATTAAAATATATAAATATTAATTTTTCAAGGTATCCCATCAGAAAAGTTAATTATCAGTGATCATATATATTCACAATAACTTTTAATTAATGCTTTAGTTTATAGATTGTTTCGATCGTAAGCCCATGTAAGTGTGTACCTCAACAATATTATTTGATGTCTTTGTTAAGTGAATATTTAAATTAAACCATGGGCATTCATGTATTCATGTTCTCCCATTCCAATTCCCTCTTTTATTCTTCTGATTTTGTATTAGTTTAGTCTCTGTAAACCTCATAAGAAAACAGTTTTCTTTCCTTCTCATTTCTTATTTTTGTATAATTTAAGTATTTTGTTTCTAAAAAATATACATGGGAACAAAGATATACTTTAATACAGCTGGGCAATGTGATACAACTTTGTAATCTCAGTACTTTTGTACTGGCTGGTTTTGTGTCAACTTGACACAGCTGGGGTTATCACAGAGAAAGTAGCTTCAGTTGGGGAAGTACCTCCATGAGAGCTAGCTGTGGGGTATTTTCTCAACTAGTGATCAAGGGGGAAAGGCCCCTTGTGGGTGGGACCATCTCTGGGCTGGGCTGGCAGTCTTGGGTTCTATAAGAGAGCAGGCTGAGCAAGCCAGGGGAAGCAAGCCACTAAGGAACACCCCTCCATGGCTTCTGCATCAACTCCTCCCTCCTGACCTGCTTGAGTTCCAGTCCTGACTTCCTTGGTGAAAACAGCAGTATGGAAGTGTAAGCAGAATAAACCCTTTTCTCCCCAACTTGCTTCTTGGTCATGATGTTTGTGCAGGAATAGAAACACTGAGTAAGACAACTTGGTATGTTAGGTTAAGAGAATTACAAGTTTGAGGCCTGCCTAAACTGAATAGTGAGTTTAAGATGTGGAGGGGTGGTATAGAAAGAACATATATCAAACAAAACAATGATAAAAAGGGATTCTGTATTCTTAGATATTTGGGAGATTGAGAAAGGCAGATAGGAAATTAAGTCAGAGGAAGGCTACAGCTAATAGCTAGATGGTGGAGGGGCTATCTTACTTCTTGAAGGCATAGGCTCAATACAGGTCCAACCCCAAAACAAAATAGCTTGTATCTATTGATGTACTGATCAGATATATTTGTGAATCAATACCTATATATGTATGTTATATATATCTTTATGTAAAAAATAAGAATATTTATAACATACAGATGTCGTGTGTGTGTGTGTGTGTGTGTGTGTGTGTGTGTGTGTGTAATGTAAGGATTTGGGTAAAATTGAGAGATTCCTGAAGTGGGTTTCCCGTGAGGAAGCACAATTACATGTGATAAATATTTTCACAAATCTCTTTCAAATATTTATCCTGCTATACTTTCCTACAAGTAGCATGTAGCATAGAAAAGGAAAGCATGCATTACCATCTTCGTGGTGTATCTGAAGTGTAGGAATGTTCAGCATCCCTGTATGGTTAGTGCTCTCACACCAACTCCCACTCTGTCCCACACGGAGGTACCACTTTTAGACTGTTGCTCCCTTCATCTGCTTTTCCAACCCATTGCTGTGCATTTAATCTTGTACATACATATAAACAGAGTGAGCGTTTTAAAATCTGATTTTTTTTTTATTCTTAATAGGTATGGTGGTTTTAATAGTAATGGCCCCTACAGATTCGTGTATTTGAATTCTTAGCCATTGGGAGTGCCACAATGAGAGGTATGATCTTGCTGGATCTTGCTCTATTTACTGTGCAGGCAGGCTTTGAAGTCTTACATGGTGAAGCCACGCCCAGTATGGTATACTATCTCCTTTGGCTGCCTGCAGATAAAGATGTAGAACTCTCAGCTCCAGCACCATGCCTGCCTGTGCACTCCCATGCTTCCTGCCATGATGATAATGAACTCAATTCCTGAAACTGTAAGCCAGCCCCAACTAAACATTCTCCTTTAGAAGAGCTGTGCTTGTCATGGTGTCTCTTCACAGCAGTAAAACCCTAATTAAGGTAAAAGGAAATTTAAAAGGATTCTGCTTATTACATGGATTAAAAGGTTAAACCTACTTTTACCATGTAGGGGTTTCTCTTTATTAAGCCTCTATACTTTTTCAGTTCTCTGTCTTTGTAATTTTTTTTTTTTTTTTTTTTAGATTAGTCGGGATCTTCAAGCTGTTTTTGTTTGTTTGGTTGGTTGGTTGGTTTTGGGTTATTTTGTTGTTGTTGTATTTTTTTGTTTTGCTTTGTCTCCTGGAAATTCCAATTTAGATTTTCAAAATATTGAATACTTACTGTTTCGTATGCACAAAATAATGTATTTTCACTTTATTAATATCTGTAATAACCACCTATGCTATCATATACAAAGCCAGAAATTTATGTGTGTTCTCCCTTCCTTGGCCTTAAAACCTGCATGCAATGGATGGGGGAGGAAAGACTGTAGAAACCAGAGGGATAAGGAAACAAGGAGAATGGAGTCAACAGAGTCACCATGCAAGCAGGGCTCATAGGAACTCACAGAGGTTGAAGCAGCAGTCCTGGAGCCCACACTACTCTGTGATTAGTCCTCTGCTTATTAGTTGTGGTTGTTTCGCTTGGTGTTTTTGTGAGACATCTAACAGTGTGAGTAGGACTGTCTCTGACTCTTTTGCTTGATCCTGGGAAGGATTCTACTGGCATGCCATGATATGAGTTTATGCATCATCTTGTTGCATCTTGTTATGCTGTATTCAGTTGATATCCCTGGGATGCCTGCCTTTTTATGAAGGGAAGTGGAGGCAGGGCAGAGAAGATTTGGAGGAGTAGAGGGAGGGGAGGTTGTAGTCAGGCCGTATGTTATGAGGGGAGATTTTATATATATATATATATATATATATATATATGTGTGTGTGTGTGTGTGTGTGTGTGTGTGTGTGTGTGTAATGTATCAATGCTTTAAACTAAACTATTAGATCTGGATTAATTTATTTTTATTTTTCTTGAAGCCATTTGGTAATTAATCGTGATTTTTCCATTTCAAAATTAGGGCTAGAAATATAATACTAAAAACTGTTTTTTTCGCTAAACTTTGAAGATAGTTTTTCCTTGATCAGTTTCTCATGAAACTGATTCTCTTGCAGATAGCATTTTTAAATGATGCTGGGGATTGGATTCAATACCCATAACACTTTGAGCAAAACCCCTCATCACCTGCCAAAAGCCCAGGCCTTAGAATTTTCCTCTTATCCATGTAGTTCTGAAATGTTGCCAGCGTAGGTCCAGCATATTCAGCAGTGCTCACAGAGCATGTTCACTTTAATAACTTTCCTATTTCTTCTTCTTCTCTCTCTCTTTTTTTTTCCTTTTAAGTTGCTTAGATTTTGAATACCTCTAGTCTACTTTCATGCCAGCCCCTCTACACTCATTAAGAATTTTCTTTGGGGATATTGAGTTCCTGAATTCTGATTATCAAAGAGTGAGTATAAAAACAAAGAAAATCTTTTCTTCTCATTTCATTCTCTCTGGCCAATCCTTGCAATAGAAAACGTCTATACCCTATGGTTGGGTTTGGTTCCTACTCACCCCAGAACATCAAGCAACATGACTTCAGACTTTCTGTCTTAATTTAAAAGTCTGGAAAGCAAGTTGCCTCTTAGAAACCACCATGCTCCTCTTGCTCCCTTCAGCCTTTGACACCCTTCTGCCTTTCTCTTCCTTATCACACAACCTTTCTTGCAATGCTAATCTCCCTTGGCTTGCAAATCTGGCAGACTTCTCTTCCTCTTCAATTTCCCTGCTGTAACTGTCACTGCCTAGGTGACTCTTCATCTACTACACAATGAGCTTACTTTGGGTTACACTTCCACATTGCCTTCCTCAGAAATCCCATGCAACCCTACACAATCAAATATGGCTTCTAAGTACACAAAGGTCTGCCATTATCTTCCAGACTACCCATGCTAAGTATTGGCATATTCTATATGCAAACTTAGTATTTATGATAGCAAGATAATTATTTCTCTTAGGACAGCTGCTTCTGTTGTATGTTTAAGATTTCTGCTTTAACAAACTTTCAGTTCTCCAAATAAACACATGATAAATAAATAAGAAGCAAAGTAAAAACAAGATCAGCAGAGATAGCACAGATAACACCTCAGGTTTTTCAAAACATCATGCTAGACCATTAGTGCATTTATAGAACAGCATTGGATCTTAATATGAAAAGGTGAAGACATAAAATTTGTTTTGCCTAAGACAAGAACTGTAAATTAGCTTAATCTACCAGTCAAAGTCAATAGGGTTCTGGGGAGAGTTGAGAAAGATGTTAATATTAAGAAATCTTTAGGAAGAGTAAGGGAGAGGCAAGAGAAGAGTCTAGAAAGTCAAAATAGAAGTTCCTCCCTGAACTTCAAAACAGATGCTAAAAATATTGATATTCCAACATATCCACATTTATGTCTCGCAACACTTTCCATTCCAGTCATATATTTTATAAAAGCTCCTTACAATTGGGAGGGAACAAGAAGTGGAGATTAAAGAAACAGTAGAGGAAATTAAAGAGAAATGCCATAGAAGCAAAATATCAAGTAACAAGAGAAAATTTAATACCTATAGAGTGGATGGTGTGGACAGGTATGATATATGTCTGTTCCCACAAAGAAGCTTCTATAATTAAGAGAAAATTTGATTTCTAGTTCTCAATTATAGAGTAGTGAGAAGCACTTCTATCAAATTTAAGAAATTAAAGGCAACCTGAAGAAGGTTGAAGCAACTGTGAATATCGTAGAGATCTCAAAATGGTTAAGAAGTATATAAAAATACTACACTTTAGGAAACTGATCTTGGTTACATTCACTAACCATGACAGTAAAATAGTAATGATGTGTGCATGTTTAGAAACTAGTTATATGAGCCGGGCGTGGTGGTACATGCCTTTAGTCCCAGCACTTGGGAGGCAGAGGCAGGCGGATTTCTGAGTTCAAGGCCAGCCTGGTCTACAGAGTGAATTCCAGGACAGCCAGGGCTATACAGAGAAATCCTGTCATGAAAAAAAAAAAAAAAAAAAAAAAAAAAAAAAAAAAAAAAAAACAACCCCCGCCCTCCAAAAAAACTAATTATATAGCAGAAGGATTCAAAATAAAGCAATGAATGGTCCAAACTTTGCATGAAATACTTACACTCATTATTGTTAACATTAAGAACTGAGAGAAATAAATACAATCCTGTTCTTTGGTTGCGAGAAAGTCTTCCTGTGTGTTATAATTAAAAAACTTACTTCATCTGCCATTTATCCAATTACTTATAATCTCACTTGAGATGTAGACATTGGCTGTATATTATTACATATCAGGATTTTAAATACAGTTGGGATACATTGCTTTTTTAGGCAACTTATTGAATTTAAAAAAAATGTGTTGTCCTTTTAAGACTAAACCACAATGGCACTGTCACATGTCAGCTCTACTGAACCACAGCTGGTTACATTTTTAAATTAATGCATAAAATAAAGAACTTCTAGACTAGCTAGCATGCTACTGTAGTATTTATTATGGGTATATTGATAAATAAAATGTGTGTGTGTGAGGAAATGTATGTAGAGAATTGAAAGGGTAAGAGGAAGAGTGGACACTGTTTCAAAAGATGTACTTCAGTGAAAGCATGATTATGGAAGTAATCTTGTGGACAAAGGCGCTAAATCAGTATATATAATAAATTCTGGTAAGAAATCTAGAAGAATTTAAATGAGAAAAATCTCAATGTATTGAATTTTAAAACCAGTGCTATATGAACAGATTCTTAGTAGTTCTTGGTGATTAAGAACTCATTCATTGATTGGTTGGGAAATAGCTAACATAAATTAGCAAAAAGAGTAGTAATAAACTACATACTTTATTAGGAAAGGGTTAAAAAAATAAGTCAAATGAAGGATTGATTTTGAGCTCTGGAAATTTTTAAGTGGAATACATGATGTAATGAACACCATTATTATCCCTAGGTAGATTTATCTTTAAATTCTGGATTGCTGAAATTCCTACTTTGTTGACAACTCCTTTTCCTATTAACTTTAAACTGACATCTCTTCATGTCAGTATAAACTTGTCAATGGCTCCTTATTTCTGTCACCCCTACTCCAGTTCAAAGCCCAGGAATCCATCATGTTCCCTCTTGTTCCCATAACCCCCATCAACAGGCCTCCTGAGCACCACTGTCATTCCCAGGCCCACCACTGTCATTCCCAGGCCCACTGTCATTCCCAGGCCCACTAGTCATTCTGCCTAAAATCCATGCACATAGCAGGCAGGCCCGCTTCTGAGGTCACTTTGTTCCGGTGGCTTCTCCTGTTTGAAGCATAATGCAAACACTTCGAGCTGCAAAACAACAACAAAAAACAAACAAAACCCAAACCTATTCCAGTTGCTTAAGATTCATAATCATTGCATGACTGATTCTTTGCTGTGATTCTTACTGAAGCTAAAGCCTCTCTTCCTTTAATGACCATCCCTGACTACCAAAACGAAGTACCTATTCTCTAATTCTCTAAGTCCCAACCATATGTTTATGAATAAACCTTTTTATAAAGAGATAGTTTTATCTACCAACATACTAATCTCTGAGATTTATAAGAGCAGAAAGTTTTTCGATTGTGTTCCTCAGCATGATCATGAAGGGGATTAAAAATATTTTGGAAAAAAGGAAGAACTGAGATGGGGTAAAGGATAGACCATTTTTATTGAACAATGGTACCTACCACCTAATTATACTCACTGTATACATTTATTCTATCTATATGATATGTTCAGTTCCTTATTCCATTTTAAATATTTTCTTTTATAGTGCACAAATTCGCCCTGAACTCCATAAATTACATTGTTTGTATACTTAATTTTCAGTGGTTTTACTTTTCCAAATTTCTTTCTTTCTTTTTAAAATATTTTATTTTATGTAAGTGTACACACACCCACACCCACATACTCTCACACATATGTGTATATGTGTGTAGATACCTACAGAGAAGAAAAGAGGGGCATCATATTGCCTGGAACTGGAGATACAGGTGTCTGTAAGGTGCCACATGAGTGCCAGGAACTGACCACGGACTTTTTAATACAAGGAGGCATACATAACAGTCCATATGAGGAGCTGCCTCAGACTGGATTTGTCCTTGTACTGTAGAGAAGCAGTTAGTTGGCATATGAGCAGTTGGACTCACTCATTTCTCATAGACTTGGATTTTCCCAGCCTGATGGATCTTGACATAGTGAGACCTTTCTCAGGTCTTCTATATATATGAATTTTGGTATTTTGCATTTATTAAATTCTTTGATAATATATTTGTTTTTACTTTAAAATTTGAATGAAATTGGTATTTCTTAATTGTACATGCAATGGACCAATCAAGACTCAGAAAAACCCACAGTGTTTGGAGATTTTTTTCCTTTTTCACTCTTTCCTAAACCACTGTAAAAACAAACAAACAAACAAACAAAAACAAACAAATAAACAAAACCTCTTTTCATGGTTGAATACACACACACACACACACACACACACACACATTGGTTTTTTTGAGACAGGGTTTTTATGTGTAGCCCTGGCTGCCCTTGAACTCATTCTATAGACCAGGATGGCCTCGAATTCAGAAATCTGCCTGCTTCTGCCTCCCGAGTGCTGGGATTAAAGTTGTGTGCCACCACTACTCAGCCAAATAGCTGAAAATGTTTTACCTATGAAACGAGGAGCATATTTAACCTTAGAGTTACAAAGGCATAAGGCACTCATGGAATGGCTATCAGGAGTGGGATGCAGTTGTTTCCATGGCTTTTGCTAAGTTTTCTTCCTCCAGTCACCTAAGATTTGCTGCTAAGTCCTATCTCCAAGGTCTGTACAGTGTCTCCAACATCATGGCCTGGTGGGGACCAAGTATTCCAACAAATGTGACACCTGGGGACATTTCACACCAAATTGGTTCCATGGACATTTGCTATCTAATAATATTAATAAATGCACCAGGAAAACAAAACAACACACACAACAAAACAGATGAATTTGTTAACAATAAAGACATCACTAGCCCACAGGGCTGTCTCCTCTATACTCCTCTGTTGTTTGTTTATTCTTTTTTACATCATTTTTTGTCCTTTACTCTTTGGATATAATTTAAATTTAAATCTTTTACTAGCCATATACCCTACTGTTGTGGAAATGTTTTTAAAATATTTTATTTATAGTTTAAAAAGTGTGGGTACACAAGGCTGCATGTGAATTTGAGATGTGAGTGCCATGTTCAATCAATCCAGAAGAAACATCAAATTACCTGGAATACCAGTTACAGGAGTTGTTAGTCCCCTAAAGTTGCTCTTGGGGAACCAAACTCTGGAATATTCCATGTGATCAGCACTCAGTTTTGAATGCTGCCTATCTCTCTCCCCAGACCCTCTGAATATCACTATCTTTATGTTGCTTCTGCTGATTCTTTTGCATTTTAAAACATTTTCAAAATCAAAATTTGTTTTATTTAATTTTGTTGCTTGTCAGGGATCATCTTACATAGTATGTCCGCTCCTACTACATCAGACTCCTGAGAGACTTCACTTTCAAATTTTCAAGTGGCTTTCCTGCTAATACATTTCTTGATTTCTATGTTGTTAGATGATGAAAGTATGAATTCAATCTAAACACCTTGAGGTTATATTTTAATATTTATTTCTTTATTTATTCTTTGTTTGTTTTATAACAACTCATACTACAATGTAATTATAATATTTTCCACTCTGGTAGGCATGGCAGTTTAGTATTATCTTCTTTACGAGTTCATCATAATATCATTTCTATTCTATATATGTCAACAATGGGTTTCAAATAGATTATATGATGTGTCCAGCATGACACAGTAATATGTACTATGTCTGAAAATTTTAAAAAAAACAGCAAAAATTAATCCAATTAATTTGAAATTCATACGAATAATCACATACTGAAATTAACAGGAAGTTGGATCACAGATTCTTTAGAATTTAAGTTTGTCTTTGTTAATTTTTGCAAAGTTTCTATCTGCAATTTGGATGCACAATCATGTGGTGTTTTTGTGGTGGGTAGATCCAAATATAATTAGTGTAGAATGAGATGGCTGTCTGTTCAGAGACTTTCAATCTCAGCTGTAGGTTGCATCTATGTGTTTTATAGGTTTTTATTTCATTTATCATGGGGATGAGACTATGCTAAATTAAGAGTCTCACAATGTGAAGAGATCTTAAGATGCTTTGCTGGAGAGTGAAGTTCACACCAGGTCTTCCCTGCTGTTTCCTCCATTGTCAACCAGATGCTTTTGTCATTTTGCCTCAACTAGGGAATGTCTTCATTGACATGAATGCGATAAATTTACATTTCAAACAATGCATTTGAAAGTGTGAGCTCAGAGCTACCTTAGACTCATTTTGGAAGAAGCTCAGAGGTAAATAGAGATATAATATAATATAACATAATATAATAAAATTCCTTATAGGTATAAGGAATTTTATTAATATAATAAGTTACTGAGAAGGAATTGGCACTAATCTGGTGTCCTTTAAGATCACAACACAACAGTTTTAAATTCTAACTTTAATAAAAGAATGTAACACTGAATTCTTCTTGGTAAATGGCTGAGAAAGAACTGAACTCCACAGAAAACAAATAATCTGTTAATCACTTAAAAAGGTCATAGTTGAATCACATAAAAATTTAATTTTTCTATGTGGCAGTACTCTACGTTTTGCTCAAAGCCTCAGCTTTCAAAGAACAAGAATTTCCCATTACCCCAAAGTCCTAGAATGAGCTCCAAAACAATCCTGGAAAAATATTCTTCCAGACATTAAAAAAAAAAGGAATGCAAGAAAGAAAAGCAAGTGCCACATTAAGGTTGGCATTTCAGAATGACCTTTATGTACAATAAAAAGTCATTTTCCAAAACGCCAACATTCAAACTTTCCCAGAATCAAATTTGCAAATGAATAGACATTATGAGCTATAAAGGGAGTTACTACCCTTGATATTTTTTTTTTGCCAACACTACTGAAAGTCAGTAAAGTGAAATGTGCAGATTACATACAAATGCTCCATCCAGCCCCACATCATTTCCACAACACTGTTAAACCTGATTTGACAACTGCAGAATTTTTACAACCCTGCAATATTTTTTAAATCTCCAAAATTTCCTTCACAGTCTTATGTAATAACAAACGTTTCTGTCACTGGTATCCAGACAGTCTCACTGAATTTAGTAATTTCAGCATTCAAATCATGTCTGTGGTTCTCTGTCTTGACCTTGATGATGCTCTATGATCCCACACCAAGTCTACAAAAGCTTATTCTGTTCTTCCAGCAGTGGATGGTCTCAGTACAGCATGACCAGGCTCATTCGCTCCCACCTTGAGACAGAACAGTAAGTGAAATCATGATGCACAGGACAATGTTCCTGTGAAAATGGCCATCCTCAATCAAACTGACCACTCACAAGATGTTACCATTTCCTTCCTTCTGCTCTGAGGGGAGGACTGTGATGTTTCTTTACCTTTCATTTGTCACTGTGATCGGAAGAATGATACAATTTTTTATTTCATCTAGATTGACATGCATGTGCTATTTTCAATCTCCTAGATTTGCAAATTTTGCAAAAAAAAAAATTAAGAGAAATGTAGAAAGCATAAATAATGCATGCATCTCCTGCTAATACAGTCTAAATTATTCTAGAGTCTACATTATTATAATTCTTTAACATGTTGATGATTTTTCAGTTGCAACATTTTTTTTTAATTAATAATTTTATTTATTTATTTATATTCCAGATGTTGCACCCCATCCTGGTCCCTTCTCCCAGAGCTCTTCACTCCCTTCCCCCTCCCCTTTGCCTCTGAGAGGGTGCCAGGAGCACTCTTAAGTTCTATCTGGGGAAGATCAAAGCCCGGAAAGGCAAATGAGCCTCATTCATGGTGTAATAAAGGTGTCTGCTGTTCTATAAAAAAAAAAAAAAAAAAAAAAAAAGCTAACTTTTAACCTAGGCAAAGGCAAACATTCTTTTGAACATGAGTGAAATAATAGAGGTGTGGTCAATATGTATGATTATTATAGAATTTTTCTGTACCAACAAATGATTACAAAAGCAGGAACACTAGTAATAGTGAAATTAATTTTTAAAATTTGTTTTCCAGGATAGGTTAGGAGCTAAGAAAATGCTCTTGTAGTTTTGATCTTACCAAAAAAATTTAATAAAACCAAAACACAGAGATTGTTAAAAATGTAAAAATAATAAAAATAAAACATGAGAACATAATGGATGTTATACATTTATATAATTTAATGCTTTTGAGGGATGAAAAATGATTACTCATAATGATTATGTATCCTTTGAAAACAATTGTGGCTCTGTACAATTCTAGAACATTTTAGTGAGGGCAATTGCATTTGGCTATCCTCGTGGATATTGATGAAGTGCAGGGAATGGCCAAGTTGGTTTCTTCTATAATTTTGTGAAGAGAAAGCAACAAACTGGGACAATGACTGGAGGAAAGATTAGAACAGTTTCGGGGACTTGTTAACCTAATTTGGAAAACTCATTTACAGTTTGTGCATAATCAAAGCACTGCTCTGCAGCAAGGCAACATGAGGCTGGTCCTCTTTCCATGCATGCCTGGGGTTGAGAAGGCTTTGGATGGAGGTCAGGGATCAGCCTGAAGCAGACCTACTCTCAAGTAGGACACAGGTAGCCTGCTTGACTGACCAAGCAGAAAGGGAAGTCTGTTAGCATTGCAACTGCTACCAAAATAAAGAAAACCACACTCCGCTTTAAACTATATCAATCTGCAGGTGACTATTCAACTTTTTAGTCCACAAAAAAGTATTTTTGTTTAATCCTGATTGACAGCAAATGGCGATGTTTTATATTATTAAAGGAACAGGCTTATTAATATGCTCAGAAGAAGACTTTGTGTGTATGTGATCTACAGCAAGAATGAGAATACCAGTAACAATAAAAACCAGAGGCTTAATGGGAGACCATGTCTAAGTACACTAAATGGCTACTTTTTATTGTTAGAAATAATGCTTTATTAAATCACAGCATGGTTTCAAATCTACTGTTTGGGTTTTCCATGCAAATATAAAACTTAAGAATTATTCACAGACTGGAAATATAAGACATTGGGACAATCCATTCATTTAAACAAGCTCTTGCGCTCTCTCTCTCTCTCTCTCTCTCTCTCTGTCTCTGTCTCACTCAGTCTTGCGCTCTCTCTCTCTCTCTCTCTCTCTCTCTCTCTCTCTCTCTCATATGCGTCATATGTGCATGCATTTTTGAGAACCTGTACATTTGGAGGCAGAAGTCCACACCAGGCATCTTTCTCTATTGCTCTCTGTCATAGCTTTCAAACTTGATTTAATTGACAAATAGATCCTAGCGAGTTTTTGCAAACCACTGGCAGTATGGTAAACCTTCAAGAGTTTACTGAATACCAGGTTGCAGTATGCATTGTGTCCCTAGGATCATTTTATATTATTATGGGTCAGGTTTTTTTGATGCTCATTGTTTAGATTTAACACAGCATGTAACACCACGGTTTATCATTCAAAGACTTTTTATGTGAAATAATTGTTCTTTTGAATAAGTAAAATAAAATCTCTAGAGGGGAAACCTCCTGAGTGTCCATAAGGAAAATATATACCCCTTTGCTCGTCAACTCTGTTTTCTAAAAGGAAAAATAAATTAAGTTTCTTAAAAGCCTGTGTATTTCAATAAATGGTCAATTAACACTAAGAACATACAAAAGGCCCTCATAGTTGTAAGTCTAAATAAGTGTAATGTCTGACTATTATTTAGAAAGCTATTTAAAACCAGGGGTGGCGTTGGGAGTGATTATTTAAAAGGTGAGTGTTAGCAAACTGTGACTAAAAGAGATTGCTACAGCAGGAAGCCCTTGTGAAGGCTCCATGCAGCACCCTCCCTCTTCTCACTTTGGAAAGCATGGGATTACTTCATGGCTTACTCAGTTTGGTAAGGAAGGGGCAGAAAGTAGTGTGGGTCTCACTGAAGTCCTGCCATTTCCACAGACATCATGGAATACACTAGCTCCTTCTACCACACCACACCAAGTGACACAGTCGCTCACAGAACCCTAGACTGTGCTTCTTAAGATGATTTTTTTTGTCATGCCTGAGTACCATTCTTCTAACTCTTAGTGACTA
The DNA here is from genome assembly GCA_902729485.2 of Mus minutoides. Taxonomy (NCBI): domain Eukaryota; kingdom Metazoa; phylum Chordata; class Mammalia; order Rodentia; family Muridae; genus Mus; species Mus minutoides. The sequence goes on from LR753570.1 coordinate 82,659, forward strand.
AGAAGCAGTACACATGGTTATTTGACATGAAAACATCTAGGCACAAGTTAGTCCTGGCTTAGGCCTGAGACATGAGTCATTAGAGATCATATGAGAAATCACTACCTGAGAAAGCAACACTTTTACAGAGGAATGAGGCACTCTCTACATCTGCATGTGACAATGCAATAACTGTTGCTATTAATTGGAACTTACTATATATGCATGCCTTGAAATCTTTAGTGAGAAACACCTAGTTGCCATTTCCAATATGCACTGAGGATCTAATTCAGACACACTGAATCTGAATTTCTGCTTGATGGCCTCTGGGGTGATGCAGCTTTAGCAAGCACCAGGCCATTCATAGTGGCATGGTGAGAGAGAAGCCTTAACCAATATAAAGCTTCATACAATTATCTATGATTCTGTTTTCTATATAAACATAATTCAAATCTGACTTCCTACTTTCAGACTGAACATAGGCAAAATATATCTTATATATCTCACTAAAAGCTAGCTTTCTGATAAATTTCATTGGTCCATCCTGGGTGTTTATTAAATAGATTCAGGTGGGATAAATAAAAATGGCTTAGTAACCAGTGTGAGGAAGTTGAAGGTACTGCAAATATTACAGGTGTTACAGACAGTATAACTAGCCATTTGTATCAAGTGTTAGATTTTTTTTTTTTCATTCAATGTCAGGTGTAATGCAAGTAGAATTTTCTCTGAAAAATCAGATTTTCTAGAATTTTTTCACTAAAAGGTTATTTGTTGAATTTAAATTATAAGAGGTTTAGATATGCAATACTATACAATCATATTTGTTTCTTTAATTTTTGGCCTATGAAATGTTAGAAGTTACAATCATTCATCATTGGCTTTTCCTAGGTGATTTATTTCACTAATCTCACTTTTTAATAAAGTCAAATGAGAACAGAACAGAAATTTACAGGGGGTGTCCAACTTTAAGTATTTTATGCCTAAATACATTAAAAAATTTCATCAGAAAATGGAGATTATTATTCCTTTGTCCGATGTATATGGAGAGGAATTTGACATAAATTGGAGATGTTCCTTGCTATTAGCAAATTTAAAAACTGTGTTATAGGAAGGGTTTAATGTCAGCGAGCAGCGGAGTCTGACGGTGCTGAGATCACTGGGGTTGGAGGAAATTATTTGCTTACCATCACACGATAAAATAATATAATTTTATTTGAGTAAATATAATAATTTCCTTTTAGTTTTATACTAAGATATAGAGTTAGTCTCTCTCCAAGACCTAATTTGTTTGATTTTTTTTTTTTTTGCCTTTCCCTTGGTTCTTTCAACATAACTAGTTATATAAGGCACAACTAGGTGATGAAATATGAACAGGAAATTTATTTTCTCTAATGCTATTCTGTAGAACCTCTTATCTATGCTTATTTAATTATTTAAGGAAAATTGTTTTCTTTCCTTCCTTCTTTCTTTTTTTGCACAACACTAGGGGAATGTGTAGATAATGCCCTTTGTGTAAGTGGTTCATAATGAAAAAAACAAACAATCTCCAGCCTACTGAAGAGATGACATGTTGTTTTGTGTTTAATGAAAGATAAATTAAAGTCATTTGACATTGCCATATGCTAACAATCATTTCCTGAGCAGAAAGAACATTACCACAGATGGCTTGATAGATTGTCCTGAAAGGTTGCAGGGAATAACCATTCTTATTATAGCTGCCGGTGTGACAAGAGACACAATCTTCAGTGAATTAGATTGTTGAGTAATTGTGACTATGTCTACCATTTTGAATCAGAATTATACAATATAAGCAGCATCCCTTTATTTAAATATTTTAACATAAAAATAAAAATAAAAAGCATCTAGTTAGATATTTTGGGTATCCTTGATATTCAGATGATAGATCTTACTGTTGCTAATCATCATGTATGGATAGGAAGCTATGCAGACTGTCAGTCATACCAATTATTGTAAAAATTTAACATAAATTTATATTTTGAGAGCAAGTGTTCTTATTAACTATGGTTGATATATAACAATTACTTCTTTTCTTTTTTCAAATTTTATTTTATTTTTATTTTATTTTTTACACTCCATATTCCATTCCCTGCCCCCTCATCCACCCACCAACTGCTCCACATCCCACATCTCCACCCCACCCCACCCTGTCTCCATGCAGATGCCCCTACCCCCACCCCACCTGACTTCTAAACTCCCTGGGGCCTCCAGCCCCTTGAGGGCTAGGTGCATTATCTATGAATGAACACAGATCCAGAAGTCGTCTACTATATGTGTGTTTGTTGGGGGGCCTCATGTTAGCTGTTGTATGCTGTCTGTTTGGTGGTCCAGTGTTTGAGAGATCTAGGAGGTCCAGGATAATTGAGACTGCTGGTCCTCCTACAGGGTTGCCTTTCTTCTCAACTTCTTTCAGCCTTCTCTGTATGTACTCAATAATAAGTGGACATTAGCCACACACACACACATACAAAAACAAAACAAAACAACAAAAAACAAAAAACAAAACTACAGAATACTCAAGACACAGTCCACAGAACACAAAATGCTCAACAAGCTGAAGTGTCCAAATGAGGATGCCTCAGTCCAACTTGGAAGAGAAAAGAAAGCAATCACAAGTGGGAAGGGAGGGAGGAACCTGGGAGGGAAAGTGGGCCAGGTTGGGGTGCAGTGGGAGGATTAGGGGAACCTGATCTGTTATTTGGTGAGGGAAAAGGACTGAAGTCCTGAGGGCCAGCAGAAAGAATGTAAACAGGCAACCTCAGGAAATAGGTTGGGGGGACCCCCCAGAAAGCACCAGAGACCTGGGAGGTAAAAGACTACCAGGACTCAAAGGGAGGGACCTTAGATGAAATGCCCAACAGTAGAGTGAACTTACAGAGCCCACCTCCAACAGGAAGATAGGGCATCAAGTGAGGGAGGGGTTTGAGATCCCACAGTCACATCTCTGACCCATAATTGTTCCTATTTGAAAGAATTACAGGAATGGAAATGCAGAAGGCCCTGAGGAAAAGAAGGTCCAGAGCAGGCCCAAAGTAGGATCCAGCTCAAGGGAAGGTCCTAAGGCCTGACACTATTACTGAGGCTATGGAGTGCTCTCAAAAAGGGACCTATCATGACTGTCCCCCGAAAGACCCAACAAGCAGCTGAAAGAGTCAGATACATATATTTGCACCTAAACAATGGACAGAAGCAGCTGACAATTAATTACACTCTATACTTTTAAAGCATGATATGTTGTAGAATACTATGTTCAAAACATTTGTACCTTAATATATGAATTTATATCTATTTGTTTATTTGTTAAAATTATAAAGTGTTACTACAGGTAATGACAAAGGTGGCATTTTCTTATTTTTCCAATTATTTGTCTTTCACTAAGCATTATCCAACATGGCTCCTAATGCTCTGATAAGTCTATCTACATACAATATAAATAGAGAGCAAGCAAAGATGGCATAGATTAGGATAACGTAATGTTTTCTTTTGTTTTTTTTTTTTCAACTTTGTGACTAAACATAGTTGTAAGCAGAGAGCAAGAGGTCCATGGGCTCACATAGGGAAACCACGGAAAGATACTATAGATGCTGTGTTTCTATCTTCAAAGGAAGAGGCTTATTCCACCTGGGATGCTGGGAAAGGATGTAGTTTACAACCTGGGGATCTCTGCTAGCTGTATGGCCAGGCCACCCCCGAGCCCCCCAGAATACTGTGCTTGTGTATTCAAGATGCCTCCCAAATCTTGGGCATTATTTCTAGTCCATAAACCCACCCTTAAAAGAGATTTTCTATGTTATCTTAGGACCAGACCAATCATGACTCTCATAGGTATTACGGCTAACCTCAGGCATTACCCCTGTGTCTTTATCTTGAGCATTGTTTCTAAACTACTACAACTCATTTTTATGGAAGAAGCCATATGTACTTTGTAAACCTGTCTTCAGCTTTGTTGTACATTCAAGGCTGACTTAGTTAATTATCATTCTTTCTTCCAATTTTGTGCTGAACTCAACTATGTCTAAAAATAAGCCACATGGTGTCAGACTCCAGAAGTCGGAACCAGCACCAGCTAGCTAAATTCATATTCAAACAAGTTTCCTTCTTGCCTTTCTGCAGATCATTTTGCTACTGAGCATGAGACACTTTTAGGGACTCCACAGGTGATGGGGATTCAGCAAAAGCCACCGTTTAGTTTGACGTTGGAGCTCAAACTGGTGATGCGCAGCACAATGGCCAGTGCTGAGCAGTGGCCTTCCTAAGAAGCTTCTTCCAGTCATGAACGCATAAGTGCAGAATTGAGGGTTCCTCTGCTCCTGCGTGCTACGTTTTCATGTTTGAACGCATAAGTGCAGAATCAAGGGTTCCTCTGCTCCTGCGTGCTACGTTTTCATGTTTGCTATGATATGCATTCTTGACTTACTATATTTTCAAGATGAGGTGGCTTTGTAAATACACAAAACCAGCAGAAATTAAGAGGCATTTGTGGCCATATCAGTCAAAAGTAATACCACTCCTATTAAAAAACCACAGTTGAAATAAGCTATATTATGGGAACAGTATTAGTCTCTATTGGTGGTAAATAGGTCCCCAGCACAATAGTATAGTCCAATTATTATTACTCAGTAAAAATTCCTATTGCTAAACTCATGTGTAACTTCTCTCATTGTTAACAACTGTTGTATTGTTACTTTATCCAGGAGTTTACTGGGCAATGACCGAGAAAGGGACTGGCTTAGCTCTACAGACTGGCTCACCCAAACTACTGCTCTAATAACTGCTTCTGGTGGCAGAGTCATCCAATGCTGAGCAATCATCTGCAATACAAACATTTAATTGAATGTTTATCTTCAGACCCATTTCCTACATGGAGGTGCTTATACTATGCCCTTTCCTCTCACCTTTTCTTATTGCTCGTTAGGTTCTCTTTAAAAGGTTTTACGGTGCCAGGATAGAGGCAAGTGGCTTACTCTTGATTAGAAGTCGATTTTGCCAGTTTCTAGCCATCAACCATATCCTCTCTAGTCACTTTAAATCTAGCCCAATGGTTTACATGACTTTTGCAATATCTACCAATCACTGTGAACTAAAGTAAAACCTCTGATCTCCTTAGGATATACGTAGTGTCTTTTTGTGTTCTAACATGCCAAGTGTCACTAACATGCCAAATGTCATTAACATGCCAAATGTCATTAACACACCAAATACCACTTTCCATCTCCACCTCCGTCAACAATCTTTAAATATAATTTTCTACTATAATTGATATATTTATGTATATTAATGAGAACAAAATATGTTTAACTATGTATATAATGTATAATGACCTACTTACAAGAACTAGTATAAATACCACATTAAATTTATTTTAAAAAGAAAAAAAACATTTATTTAATTGAATGTTTATGTGTATGAGTGCTTTACCCATATATTTAGGTACACCATGTGTGTGCAGTGCCTGTTGATAGAAGAAGAGGATGTTGAACACCCTGGAACTGGGATTACAGTTTGGAATCACTCTGTGAGTGCTGGGAACTGAAAACAGAGATGTAAAAGCTCTTATGAGTCATTTCTGTAGCCCTAACTTAAACCTTTCAAACTTCTTTACCATAAGTATTCTCAAGCATCTCTTCTATTCTGAGTGTGATAATGTTGATTATACTTACTTTGCTGTATTGCTGGTCATAGAAACCTATTCTTCCCAGTAACTGATTTCTCTCTTTACTACTTTTCTGTACTATGATCAGTATTTTTTTAAATGGTGCCAGTACAAAGCAAGGACATAAGACTTTTGTTATAACATAGTGGAGGGTGACTGTCCACTTGACTCTCACAAGGTGAGCTCAATAGGTAAAATATGCCTAGATGTCATTGAAGAATTCTCCCCAAAGATATCATTGAATTAAGCAAACTGAAAGAAGATCTCCCCTGAAAGAGATGGTAAAGAAGAGTCCTGGCCTGGGGGGGTGGGGTGGGGGGTTGTTCATGTTCATCTGGAATAAACAGAGAAAAGGGACCCGATTTTAAAGGTCCCTTTAAAACTGGGACACTCATCTTCTGGATATTGGACCTCCAGTTTCTCTGGCTTTGAACAATCTGAGTGTGACCAGAGAATTGTACACAATAATTAACCCTTGGAATTCATAAAGCTGCACAGCCCCTGCTGCTCTGCCTTTTCACATTGAAGATGTGATATTGTGATACTTTTCTTCCTCTTCCAGGATCACATAAGGACATTCCTGTTTTGTTTTGTTTTGTTTTTAAATCAAAATCTCAGTCCTTTGGTTTTACCAATGAAGTCCTGAGTCAGATGCTGGGATGAAAGCCTACTAGCTGAGGGAGTCAGAGAAAGCACCCAGCTGACCTTCCTCTCCAGCCCACACCACAGCAGCAATGCCCCTCCCTTAAGCAGGTTCAAAATACCCACTTCAAACTGAATGTTCTCCCTTTTACTTCCTGGGCTTCTATATATGCATCCTCCTGGTTTCTCTCTTTTTCTCTCTTTATTTTTTCTTAATAATTTTATGTTTGCTTTCTGCCCGCTGGTTGTTTGTTCCACTTCTTGACCTATGGTTGACTTTAATCCTGTTTACACTATTCAACCAGGATGGTCTTGGATTAAAGGTGTGCACTAAGGCTGACCCACACCAACTCAAAACAGGTTTTTCCATTAAGTAACACAATCTCTGGGGGTTCATATTGAGACAAAATATCCTGCAACACTTTCCCACAAAATCCCCTCCATTCTTCAATGTCCCATGGCATATTTTTCTCTGGAGAATATTGACCAATGCTGGCGTTTCTATGCATATTTTTGGATTAGAAGAGCACAAGTAGAAGTGTTACTAAATAATGAAATCATGTTCATCTCTGTTATTTTCTGTAGTCCTTTGCCAAAGTCTAAACATATTCATAACACTACTAATCCATCAAATTAGAACCATTGCTTAGCTTTCTGCCAAGCACCATACCCTGGTGGATATGGGTTAAAGATTAAATTCTAACTCTGATTTCATAGTTCCTATGGGAGATGCATGTTGTGGCTGTTGGTGTGTGTGTGGCTTGGGTACAAAGGGATATATTGATTTCTAGCTACTGGGACATTTGTTTGTTTATATATTTATAATCTCCAATTTCACAAACCATATATTCGGAATTATTTTCTGTAGCCAGAGGATGTCAATGGGATTAGAGTGTATTGAGATGTGTCCCTATCAGAGAGTCATTTTTATCTTTTTTGGTTAGATAATCAGGTGATGATATTGATAATTTAGCTTTAAATTTCAAGTGCAAGATCAACTGTTCAATGCCTATATGTATTTCATTTTCTTTACTCTCTTTCTCCCTCAGATTTATAAAGAAAAACACAGGATTATGTGATGGAAATTTAGGTACTTATATGTGGCCACCTTTAGTACTTTGCTTTTAATAGTAGAACAAATACTGAAAAAACTACAGGCAATGAAAAAAAAAAGTAGACTCTGGTAAATAAAACTGTTCTCATAATTTGGTTCTGGAAGTATTATTTCAAGATTGAAATATTTGAAAAAATAATTGTGTTAATTATCCTTTTAAAAATACAATTGATAATGTTAGCTTGAAGAGAGAGAGAGAGAGAGAGAGAGAGAGAGAGAGAGATTAAAAAATTTGCATGCCATCTTGACAATTTCTGAGCATGGTCTCAAGGTCATTTGGATTTTTAATGTGGTCTTCGTTATAGACTATGTCAGAGATGAAAGATAGTCAAGCCCATATGAAACTCTAGTTCTTTATAGTGTGTTTTTCAATCTCTGTACAACCATCAGATGTTGCTTCAAAAGCTGATTTTCACTCTGTTTTCAAGAATTACCTGTACCTTGGCCATTTTATTCCTCTTTTAAACACATACACATATTCACTCTCTCTCTCTGTTTCTTGTGTGTGTGTGTGTGTGTGTGTGTGTGTGTATGTGTGTGTGTGTGAGAGAGAGAGAGAGAGAGAAGGAGGGAGAGAGAGAAACAGAGAGAGATAGAAAAGTTGTATTCTTATACCTACATTTTAAATTTCTCTAATGAGCTGATATAAAAAATACTTGTGGTTTTCTTTGTCATTTGCCCTCTGCTTTATATTTATTTTAATTAATTAATTAATTAATTAATAATGAATATTTCTTTAATTTTATTTTATGACCTCTCTGTATATGTGCTTTGAACATATTTATAGTATCAGACATGAATTCCCTTATATTTTAAATAATAAATCAGATACTTTATTTAAAATTATTATCTGAAGTTGATTTTTTTTTCTTGATAGCTAGTAGAGAACAGGTTTGTTAAATATTTTAGAATAAACAGATGTATGATGTCAAGTTTTGTGATTTACTCCTGTAATCACAGCATTTGGGTCATGGAGTCAGGGCATTATTGTGAGTAAAGGCTCCCTTGAGCAAAATAGCAAAACCTTATCTAAAAAAGAAAAAAAAAACAAACAAACAAACAAACAATAAAAACCAACCTGATGGCAAATGGCCAACAATTTAAGAGAAAAAAAATGACATGTTGTAAATCCCCACCCACAAGAGAGATCAAGGCATTTGCATTTATTGACATGTCTTGATAATTTGTAATTTATTAAATTTTCTAAAGACAGTGTTTACTTATCTTGAAATGCTACTCTGAATAGTTGACATAAATGCAGTACAGCAGTATTTATCAATGTCAAGTTTTATGAATCACACAACTTTCATATGCTCATGTTCTAACCTGCAGAATGAATTTACATGAAAGGTTTAGTCTCAGTCTTCATATTCAAACAATGTGCCATAATATTCTCCCTTCTCACACAGAAAAGGCAGATCTGTAGTGTGATACCGAGAGAGCTGTTCAAGACCACTTCCTTTGTTAGTCTTTCCCAAACTTAAAAAATCTCTTGTTAAGCATTGTAAAGTTTTTCAAAACCCTGATTGCTAAATGTGCACTTACTAAATGTATAAAAATACGATCAAAGAGAGTCACAGTACAAAAGACTTCATAGTTCCAGCCAGCACAACCTCTCTGAAAGTTTTCCATTGAAAATGTAGACGTCTGTCTACACAACTCTGAACTGGGGAAACATCAGTCTCAGCAGATCCAGCATTAGGGACAACGGGTTGAAGCAAAAGAAAAATTATGTCAAAAAATTATGTCACCTGGGACAGATGATTATTTTAGTGATTTCGAGCAGAGTACCTTCTGGAATTTTGGTCTTTGTGCTTAAATTTTATGCTTAACACCATTTATTTTTTTTCTAACAATATTCTTTACCAATGTATATATTTTGATTTTGAGACCATCAGAGGTTTAAGTTTTTTCAACAACAATGCTTTTTAATTTAAAAGATGCTGTAAGTTATTACAATATGAAAATGAAATTCTGCCTGATTATTCACACCAAACACTGAAATGAAAAGAAAATATGTTAATTGACAGAGCAAGTGGATTAATAGTTATTTGAAGTAACAAATTAAGCTTGTATCTTAACTCACACAACTTGAAGTGAAATGTTTATGCCAAATTACTGGGGCACACCACATGCTCCTTAGACTCATTTGAATTTTTGAGATGAGAACAAGTTCGTGTTTTGATGGAGCTATCTAAATAATTACTTCATCTGCATTTCACAGGCCATTAATGCAATTTTTTCATACCCACCACTCCATCTGTGTATACAACATGAGTTCATAAGGCAATTATCTGCTCTCTAATATGCCCCTTTGGGCAAAGGAAGAAGATAAAGGAACGACTTGCAGCCATTTAGGAAAGCATTCTGTAATTGTCACCATTTGGGAGTCATGTGCCTTTTATCTTCTCAAGTTCTCTCTACCTATGGAGGCGTATCTTGGCAACAAATTAGAGGCAAAACTTTGTAACCAACTTGTTGAGGGAGTCTTTATTTAGAAGAGCCATCCTGGAAATTCAACAAGTACAGCAGAAAGAAAAGTTAAGCAGAAATAGGTAGCCCAAATAACTACTCACAAAGTTAGGAGGAAGGCACACTTCACTTCATAGGAAATACATAGTCCTACCTCTGAAGTTTTATTAGCCTCTCCTTCAAGAAACACCACCAGCTAAGCAACTGATAGAGCAAATGAAGAAGAAATGGATTTTAGGAAATGGATTTCAGAAAGAAAAACATTCTGTGGTCTCACACGGAAAGCCATCTACAATTTGCAAAGAAGTTTCTCAGAACTACCTTTATATTTGAATGATTTATTTTATATGACATTATTCAAATTAAATCCTATGTTATCTCAACATATATTTTGTAGACCCACTTAAGATCTGTGCTCCACTGGACTTCTGCAGCCCTCCATCTGGATAAGGGGACAGATCATGGATGAAGGGAGATATATGCAAATGTAAACAGAGATAGGATGAGAATTTATCTTTTAAAAATTCATGGTTGATGTTTCTTGGTATTAAGACCATGCATGGACACAAATAATTAAATATTCTCAGCTCAATCCTCAGCTTGAACTTGAAAGCAATTTAACATCTATTAAACTCATAATTTAGCAAAAAAAAATCATTTCACTCAATATTAGTATTTCTTTCTATGTTGCTACTGGTTTCTTTGCCCCCCCCCCCTTACTCCCTAATTTACACAGAAACACAGACACAAACAATTCATAGCTCTATAATATGTAGAATCACAATGAACAATAAAAATCTGGTTGTCCTGGAGACAGATTTCCTATTTCCTTTGTCAGAAAATATATAACATTATTGCTCCAAATGCTTAAAGAAAAATGTGTTTTATGTGTATAACCCTGCTTTTTTTTTTTTTTTTTTTACTTTAAAAATACATACCTTAAAGATCATCTTATTTTAGCAAACTTTAATGTTGTACTGTCAATTTCATTTCTAGGATAATATAATTTATTAAAAATATCTTGTGCTTATTTAAGTAATGGAACCATTTCAAAATGCCAGCTATCATATTTCACTCACACAATGACAGTAAATAACTATTTTTCTGGGTGATAAAAGTGTCCTATTTCCCCTGCCATTCTCAGCTATAACAGACTACTTCTCTTTTTCTGATAAACTGCCAGTCCAGAATGCATAGTTTTTATTTTCTTTTGTTTTATACATGGTAAATTAGGGTGGCTTTTACATTCCACTACTACTAAAACTCCAGAAAATACCCTAAAGTGAAATTATACAAAGCTTCCCCAGTTCACACAACTCTAAAAAAAAAGAGGCAGTGAGACCTATTTGCGGATTAAAAAGCCTGGTTTCAGTCTGACCTCTAGGGGCCTACCTAGTGCATTGATCTCTATATGCATGGAGTGTTATGCTCATGACCTCCACTCCCCCATCTCACACACACACAGTACATAAACTTAATAAGATTATTGTTAAAGAAGGCTGAAGACTAAATCTGACACAGGTATAACAGAAATACTCAAGGCAAACTTCCTTTCTGTTAGCAGTAAGCTCCATCAGGAGTACACCTAACAAAACCTTTAGACTTGATAATTCATGAGCAACAAAAGCTAGAACACTTTCATCTCTGTTTATTCCATCCCAAACAATATCTTTTACTTGATGCTATTTTATTCTTTCTGGCTAGTGGGCTTTTCCAAGAAAACGTTGTTATTCTTTGTAAGTTTCTCTAACTCTTCTGTGGCTGATTTTGTGTGTGTGTGTGTGTGTGTGTGTGTGTGTGTGTGTGCCATTTAACCAACAACAATTTGTTGAAATCTCTGTTTAACAGCTACACTTTCTTGGATTAGACTGTTTGCCTAGTATATACAGAATACTCATTCCATGCTTACTGTTTGTGTACCACAAGTAAGTGGCTATAGGCATGCGTAAAACAAGCTTTTATAGAGCTATACTCTTCAGGACTTTGAGGGGAATAAACAGGCAACAGTTTTGATTTGCAGCAAAATAAAAAGTTGAGGGTCAAATTTAACAGCAGAGTCTTGGTTAATTTAGATGTCTGCTTAAGGATGAGACAAGGAATAGTCCCCAATGGAGGATTTAGAGAAATGACTGAAGGAGCTGAACGAGTTTGCAACCCCGTAGGAAGAACAATAATATCAACCAATCAGCCCCCCTCAGACCTCTCAGGGACTAAACTACCAACCAAGGGGTACATGTGAACCATGGCTCCAGATGCATATGTAGCAGAGGATGGCCTTGTCATGCGTCAATGGGAGGAGAGTCCCTTGGTCTTGTGAAGGTTTGATGCCCCAGTGTAGGGGAATTCGAGGGCAGGGAGACAGGAATTTGTGGGTAAACACCCTCATAGTAGCAGGGGGAGGGAGAGGGGGTTTCGGGGCAAGGGAGTGGGGATAACATTTGAAATGTAAATAAAAATCCAATAAAAAAAAGCAGAGACAAAGGAATGGAAAAATGAGTCCTATAGAAAGCATGAATGAATGGAGGGATGAGAGATGCTTCCTAAATACCTAGTGCTGGTACAATAGAAATTATCACCAAAGTGGGAAATGGCTGGTTTTAAGTAGAATATGTTTCACTCTTTATTTTTAGGGATTCAACGGATGGCAAAGTACAACAGTAACTGAAGTGAAACAAGGATACTTTAAAAATCTCTGCAGCTGCATCTGTCACATCAGCAGCTCTTAGCTGCATAGTGTACTTTATGTGTCACACGTGACTTCTGGGCACACTACCTGCAGCCCATACAGGACCCTTCCCGTGTCGCAGGGACCCTTCCCAGGCAGTACTGTTCTGGATCATCATCCATGTCTTCCTGGTGTTCACTCTTCAGCTCTCTACCTGCTAAGCACGATTCAGCAGTAGGACCTCTATCTACTTTCTCTTCTTCAGCTTCACTGTGCACATTTAAGACTAGATCTGCCCACACCGGTGCCTGCCTCCTTCTCTTCTACAGAAGATGCAGTTTCTCTGTAAATCGCTTTACAACTTCCCAGGACTGTTAGAAACAGTTTGATCATATAAATACTTTGTTTCTCAATGCTTAGTAAGGATTTCGCCAATCTCTGCTCACCAGCCGCAAGCCAATTAATCTGTTCATTTCACTCAGGCAACGATTCAAAAAGGTCATTTAATCACATATAAACTACCTTAATAAGGTTTTAGATGCTTTTGTTTCTATTCTTCATTAATGTAAGTCCTCCAGGAAAAGTGATTTTAAATAAGAGTTGTTACAAAATTGTTCTTCAACCAACATGTCAACCAAAAACCTCACAGATATATTCATTTACAACGCTGTCATAGAACATTTGCATTTTCAATTTCACTGTTTTTCATTCCTTTTGAAGCTTGTGTTCTTATTTCAGGAAAATGGCCCCTTCTCTTCCGCTTTCAAGTTGGCTCATATTAGTCTCTGTTTCCTGCTAAACTGTCCATCTCAATTTGTGATGGTATTAACTACTTCTATACGATGGTGACCAAACACTTGACCGTAACAATTTAAGGGACAATAGATTTATAGATCCTACCTTCTCAACAAAACGTGTGGGGAAAACCTGAAGGGGAGGCAAGTGGACCGGAAAGAGGAAGTGGAAGGAGCCAAGCAGTTCCTCACAGTGCAGTACAGGAGCAGTGCTAATGGTTAGGACCAAGAGGGGTCATTGAAGTCAGATGCCCACCCTGAGTGACCTACTTCCTATTGCCAAGCCCTTTCTCTTGAAGCTTCCAAATCCTTCAAAATAGTGGCACAAGTAGGGGAGGGAGCACTAAACAAATGAACCTGCGGAGGACATTTCACAGTCAAAGCCTAATAACACTATTGTTCATAAAAACTAATTTAAAGGCTGTCACAGGTGCTATTTGATCAATAGAGTCTTATTTTAGCTTCAAAACTAGTGTCGTCTAGTGATTTCCACTGCATTTAAAAAGCTCGGCCTCTTTTTCTTCCATTCCCCCTGTATTATAGTATTTTGCTAATATCTCATACGTCAAACTAAGACCAAAAATACTGTATTTAAATATCTAATTTAAATAGAAAAAAGGTCTTTAAAATATCAAATATGCTAATTTAATCTAATATATAAAGACACTTAATATACTAGACATTTAATTCACCTTCATGAAATATCTTCCCTTGATTTACAAAGCATCAATGTGAGGCTAAAGTGCCTGTAAAGGTGGCTCAAATATAGCTATGAAGGTGTTCATTTTTAGAAAGCTTAGGGGAACTGAAGCCTTCATTCAATTTGAAGACACTCCAATGGATTTCTCTACCTGTGGAAATAAGCATATAATGTTCTGTTTTGTCATGGCATATGTATTCGCTAAGGATAAATTGAACGTCATGTGTAAAATTCTCAAGTGACTGTACTTACCTGGAAGGAAATCTTTGCCAACACTTCATTCTCAGATTCTGTAGCCAACCTGATGCCTGAGAATGTCAACACCATGATTTGTTTTTGGACATTCACAAATGTTCTCTCGAATAGGCGGTGTACAAAATGAAGAATAAATACATGGAGATACTGATGAGCTAAGCACTATTTTGAGTTTTGTCCTTAAAACTTAATGAGAACAGAGGTTTCAGGAAGAAAACTCTAAATACTGAACTGCATGAAAAAGAAATTTCAAGTATTATTTGTCTAAATTTCTGAAAATAATTGGAAATTTATAATTAAAGATCACATTTAGAGTCTCAGAGCAATGTCATTAATATTTATAATCTCCATCAAAATGCAGCCACGCCTCAGTCTGGAAGGATTAGTTCTAGCCACTCTGCCATTTTGCATTATTTTCATGCTGGATTCCCTTGAATAAAATGACATAGTGTATACATAAAACATATGTGAAGTGCTGTATTCTCTAGGTTATTTGTAATGCCTAAAATACTGTAGGTCCTAGGTATGTATTTCTTACTCTTTAGGAAATAATGACAAGAAAGGACAGATATACATGTTAAATGCAAATGCGTTTTCTAAATCTTTTAAATTTTAAGCTGGTTGAACCCACAAATGTAGTACGTACCGATATGAAAGGTTGGGTATTTTTTTGTTTCTGTTTTAATTTTGAGACAGGGTCTTTCTGTTTTTTTGTTTTGTTTTGTTTTGTTTTGTTTTTGTTTTTGTTTTTGTTTTTGTTTTTTTGTTTTTTGAGGCAGGGTTTCTCTGTGTAGCCCTGACTGTCCAGGAACTCACTCTGTAGACCAGGCTGGCCTCGAACTTAGAAATCCGCCTGCCTCTGCCTCCCAAGTGCTGGGATTAAAGCCGTGAGCCACCACACCCGGCTAAAATTCTTGGGCATCTATTTTTTTTTAAAGGTTTATTTATTTTATGCATATGAGTACACCACCATTGCTCTCTTCAGACACATCAGAAGAGGGAATCAGATCCCATTACAGATGGTTGTGAGCCACCATGTGGTTGGTGGGATTTGAACTCAGCACCTCTGGAAGAGCAGTAGGTGCTCTTAACCACTGAGCCATCACTCCAGCAGGATATTGCTGAAAGGACCCTGATATAGCTGTCTCCTGTGAGGCTTTGACAGTCCCTGACAAATACAGAAGTGGATGCTCACAATCATCTATAGGGCAGAACACAGGGTCTCTAATGAGAGAGAGTACCCAAGAGCTGTAGGGGTCTGCAACCCTATAGATGGAACAACAATATGAACTAATCAGAACCCCCAGAGCTCATGTCTCTAGCTGCATATGTATTAGAAGATGGCCTAGTTGGCCATTATTGGGGAAGAAAGGCCCTTGGTCTAACAATGTTTATATGCCCCAGTACAGGGGAATGCCAGGGCCAAGTA
>LR753570.1:98479-230292 GCA_902729485.2 Mus minutoides
AGGGGAGGGTATAGGGGACTTATGGGATAACACTTGAAATGTAAATGAAGAAATTATCTAATAATAAATAAAAAATAAAAAAATATAAAAAAAAGAAAGGTTGGGCATATATATATATATATATATATATATATATATATATATATGTAGTTGTGAAATGGTGAGAATAATACTCTATAGTTTAGAGTTAATTATGTCAATATTATCAAGAAGCCATTGTACTAACGAAACAGTGAGACTTACAAAATAACTTTTAATATATTGATGCGATCATGAGCATCCTTGTCTCAAAGTCTACCATCTTGTTTTCCCATTTGCCTTTTCTACACTTCCAGAGGCACTGTGTTCCTTTTCCTTCAGGAACCAGGCATATTTATCTAACATCACTGGCCTAAAAGTGGGATTCCTTAAATAACAGCATTAGTACTAGAATTATTATGAGTTAACAAATATATCAAATGATTGAGATACTTATAAATTCATGGAGGTAGTAAGAATATTTTTCTCCAATTATTTATTCAAAAGCCACCCAGAAAAAAAAATAAAAAAGATACTACGACGAGTGAACCATTAAGAGTATCAAGGATCAATCCCCAGCACATGTGAGAGGCTGCATCTCTGAAACAAAATTCATATTTTATGCATATTTTTAGGATATAAATTAGGAGCATGTTTGATAAATATTAGTAGTAACTAATTCCATAAAATATGATTAGTGATTATTTTAATTTTAATTATTTGTATTATCTAGCTTTTTAGCACCGAATTTGTTCAGATGTTTATTTAAAAAAAAAACACTAAAAAATTGTTTCTGAATATGATGACATTCTGGTTGTAGAAGATTTTATTCTACTATTACTCATTATTTGAAAATGACATATGCTTAAGTCTAAGTACAATTGTGGAAAGTTACTAATGAATAAAAATGAAGAAGAAACATATAGGTAAACATGCACATACAACCAAGAGTCTTTCTTTATGATTACTAGAGGTGGTACTTTTAATTTCTGGGCACTGAAATGATTGACACCATTATTTGAGGTGATTATTGCCACCATACAACAGATAGAATAGAAATGCATGAGGAATTATATTAAAGAAGTTTGGCCTCTTAATAAAGTATTTCATTCTGTGTCTATAGACAAGACATTTAATAGGAGGTGCAAACAAATGCTCTGAGAATGCCCATCGGCTGTCATAGCTTTTTTATTTTTTTATTTTATTTTTTTTAAAGATATATTTTATTTATTATATGTAAGTACACTGTAGCTGTCTTCAGACACTCCAGAAGAGGGCGCCAGATCTCGTTACAGATGTTTGTGAGCCACCATGTGGATGCTGGGATTTGAACTTATCACTTTCGGAAGAGCAGTCGGGTGCTCTTACCCGCTGAGCCATCTCACCAGCCCCCGTGTTTTTATTTTTTTAAAAGATATTTTCTTCATTTACATTTCCAATGCTATCCTGGAAGTCCCCTATACCCTCCGCCCACCCTGCTCCCCAACCCACCTACTCCAGATTCCTGGCCCTGGTATTCTCCTGCATTAGGGCATATAATCTTTGCAAGACCAAGGGCCTCTCCTCCCAATGATGGCTGAGTAGGCCATCTTCTGCTACATATGCAACTAAGAGACACAGTTCTGTGGAGTACTGGTTAGCTCATATTGTTGATCCTCCTATAGGGTGGCAGACCCCTTTAGCTCCTCGGGTACTTACTCTAGCTCCTTCACTGGGGGCCCTGTGTTCCATCCAATAGATGACTGTGAGCATCTACTTCTCTATTTGCCAGGCACTGGCATAGCCTTACAAGAGACAGCTATAGATGAGCTTTGAGAATTAGACAACAGTGGAGATTCGGGGACATTGGGTCTGGAATGTGCAATGGAAATACAGGCTCTGTTATTAAAGCCACTGAGGATAGAGCCTCAGGATGGGCAGTGCTGCTAGTTAGCAGGCCAGCTATGCATTTTATTGGGAAGAGCTGGTATTGATTTTCTAACTCACAGTTCATCAAACATTCCAACTCATTAAATAGTCACAAAGCCTTTTCCTGAATTTATGAGGTGCAAGCTTCTATTTATGTAGAACCTTTCTTTTATGCATGTGTGTGTGTGTGTGTGTGTGTGTGTGTGTATGTGTGTGTGTGTTTACATGTCAATAATTTTGTAATGCCATCTTTCTTGCTTTTTGTTTTCTTTCTATTTAATTGATCTCTCTAAATCTTCTTTTTCTTTCCATTCTCATATCTATCATTCCGTGCTTTTATAACCTCAGGCCAGGATCCTGATGGCAGATTTCTTTTCTGTAGTCTTGGGCTAGGCTTTCACTATGTCCTTGCTTTGTTAAACTGATCCCACGGTTTGTCTATTCTGAAGACTACAGTACATTCCTACATCACTTATATTACAAAATCCAAAGACTGTATTACTAAAATTCTAGAACCTTTGAAACCAGCCCTTGTCCTTCCATTCCTTCTCACACCATCACCCTAGAACAAACATTCTACCCTGTGTCTAAGTTCAATTGTGTTCAGATCCCACATGTAAATGAGATCACAGTATTTGTCTTTCTGGTTCACCTAACAGATAATGAACAATAGTGCATTGCATGTTTTAAAATCAATAAGCAAGAATTTTAATATTTTATTATACTAAAAATGATGAGTCTACTATTTAGTTTATGAAATATTTATGTAAGTCCCAGGAATAATACTGCCTTTGAGGGAGACTTATATCAGACTGGGGATCCTGGAGCGACCAATCATACCAATGTAGTCAATGATCAAGTTAGTCAAGATTCTATTTCAGAAAGCAAGACAGAGGACAAGAGAGGAGATACATAATGCCAAGTCTTGGGCTTCATACATACATGCTCCTCTAATTAGTGGACACTAAAATATAAACATCAAAAATAAATAGAAATAAGAAATTATTCAGAATGCCACTTAATGGTCTTAACAGGTAGGTTGACTATCAATAGAGTAAACCCATCAAAGCATCACATTGTATCACAAAAATATAACAATATATAACAATGTTATATTGTGATTATATAATAAACTATTAATATAATCATTATATACACATATATATGTGTGTGTTTATGTGCACATGTGTGTGCTAATTTAAAATAAAACACAAACAAACAAACCCACCTAGATCTGAAGACTGGTATCCACATGCTTTGTAATCATAACATGCTTTCGTCCTTTCACCAAATTTTAATCACTTCATAATAACTTCCAATTACCCCCTCTATAAAATTCCAACATTGTTAATATTGGTCTTGCACACATTCTTTCAGATTCTTAAATTTTTCCCTGTTTACAAGACCCTAAAGAATTGTCTCAGAATTGCAAGCTTCTTGCTAGTCAGTGTGCACAATGATTAAGCAATCATCTATGACAATTATGCATGGTTTGCAGCGGATATTTCTTCTGCATTGCCCTGCACAGTTATTGAAATCCTTTAGGGTGAGTTCCTTTTTCATGTTTTTGTGTCAGTCAGGCAACAGTTTTACAGTAGTGATATTTGACTTAGGGTATGGATCCAGGAATACTTTAAAAGGTTCCACTCAAGATTCTAAAATCCCACATGGATTTTTGTCTAATAGGATCTCCACAAATACCTAGCCATAAGAAAAAGCAAATTTACAAAACACCAAAAACAAAGGAAGTCAGAAATCTCAAATTTCTAAAAAAATTTTTTTTTGAATTACAGTGTCTCTCTCATCCTCTAGCTGACATATTAGCTCTGAAAAATATTTTTTTTGGAGTTATTATAAAGGCTCCAACGTAGACCTCAGTGTTTTTCTGATATCGTCTGGGTCTAGTTTTCCAGTCTCATCCCAGTTCATACCCTGGATGCCTCTGTAATGTATTTCAGGGCTATTCTCTATACTCTGACCTTGGCCTGTAACATTAGACTCTGCTTTAGTCCTCCGCAGGGTTTACTGTGCTTTCTCTTTGGGTTTCAATGGAACTCTCTTACTTTCAGTCTAAATCCATCCCGTTGCTTTTTTCACATCCTCCGTGATAAATGGTGATTCTCATAATTTATCAGAGATCCCTTTCATTTGGGTGGTTATTTAATATCTATCTTTTCCTGGACACTGAGCCTATGCGCGAAGAAACTGTCTATCGGCTTGTCTAACATAAAGGTAGACTTCACAAAATATCTGATTAATGCCATTAAATATCTCAAGGAGTATATTGAACTTTACATAGATACTAAAAACAAAAGCATGTCTTTTGTTTTGTTGTTTCTTTGTTGCCCATGTAAATTATGCAATTGAAAGCAGGAAGTCAAGTTGGGAGGAGTTTGGTCCCATGTGCAGTGAGAGGCAAGAAAGAAATCAAAGTTTACTATTTCAAGTTCCGGGCAAATGCTTCTCTAATCATCTTTAATATCTAACATATAATCACACAAATACTTATTGACAGAATAATAATGAAGGGAGCATACTGAAATTCCTGTTTCAATTCAAGCATCATTAATCAAAACTTAATGTAACAAATTAGCTGCTCATAGTTGTAAAGCCAGCTTGCTTCAGAGTCTCTGTATGGTGCAGATAAAAATGTCAGAACAGATGATAAAGTACCTATTCATTTTTAATTTCAGTACTTTTAGAAGAAGAGACCTTGTTTTTCTTTTAATCATTCCCCCATAACCAAAACAGTAAAGATAAACATTATACCATTGACAATTATGAAATACTTAAGAAAACTAATTCCTCTTTAGTACCTATATATATGAGCTGTTTCATAGAGTACTTAGATAAATCAGTCATCATAATCATTTTCTTGATATGAGACTATTATTCATTTCTGATTTAAAGATCCACTAATAAAAATGATTGCCAAAAGAACTGCATCCTAACCCAGCTGGTCTTCCTCTCAGAATTAACATTAAGGACACTTTAGTGGGAGATTCTTTCAAAAGAACTGCATCCTAACCCAGTTGGTCCTCCTCTCAGGATTAACGTTAAGGAAGGACTTCCTCTCAGGATTAAAGTCAAGGACATTTGAATGGGAGATTCTTTCAAAGGCCTTTTTGTTGTTGCAAAATCTGCTTAAAATAAAACAGGGGCTGTGTATGGAGGATGCATGAGAGGATTCTGTTGCTTGAGAAACTGAGGTGGGAGAAATGGTTGAACTCTTGTAAGTTCACTACCAACCTGGGAAACACAGCAAGGATCAGTTATCAAAAAGAGAAAAGGAAGAATGAAGGTAAGGCAGCAGCTACCAGTGAATAGTCATCCCCCAAAATATTGTCAATAACTACCAAAGCAGAAGCTTACATGCACCAAGGTACAGCAGTCACTAAAGAGAATGATGATGGCTCACACAGAGGACGGAGATAAATTTAAATTGAGACCTATACAGGGTATGTTTACAGATTAAGGTATGATGACATAATGTGAAAGAAGATTACCAATCTATTAAGATATCCAAGTTAAAAACAAAACAAATGATATCCAATCGTTATGATTTCACAATATACTGTTAAATAAAATGAGACAGAAATACACAGCTTTTAGACAATTGTTCCACATTTATATGGAAAATCGCCAACAGGAAACGAGCAATTCAGTATCCCGTGGTTTAAATGCTACCCTCAACAGTTTAATAGCTATTATTTGTATGCAAACTACATACATTACAAATATTGAATCACTACTTCCAAAGATTATTTTGTTAAATATTTCAGATTCTAATATCCAACTGTATTTTTCCATGCAGTAATAGAGCGATTATTTATTCATAAGTTACTATAGAAATAAGATATCCATATTATGTCCCAAGCCAAAGTAAAATATTAAAGAATATTTATGAGATAAATAGGAGAGTAACATGTCTAAATCAAAGTCAAAGAACCGTAAAAAAAATTAAAGATTGCTAATGGACCTATATAATCAACATCTGGGAGGACACACCAGTATGAAAAGAAATTTGGATGTTTCACAGGAGCAATGAAGATTAGATTGCTATGATCACAGACCAAAGCACAAAAAATAACTTGTTGAAAAACTATTATTATAGTAATATTTAAACATATCAAATATTTTTGGCTTCATATGGAACATATATTATGGTAAGTTTTTCACATTAAATCAAGATACTATTATAAAGGAAACAGCAAGGTTTACTCACTTGTAGAGAGAAATGACTGAAGGCTCATTTTAAAATACAAATATCCCCTCAAACATGAGCCAAAATGCATTGCAACAAAAAGTGAAATCTTTGAGATTTCATCATCTCTCATTCCTGAGATAGATTCCTCATCTCCATTAGTTTAAAATCACACACTCTAACTTACATATATTACTTTACAACAGGATTATGTGAAATGTGAATTATGTTTAGCCAAAATATGCTAAAGCAGCAGCTGTAGCAAGACTACCTGCATCTTCCTTGGACAGGACCCAGCAATTCCTTGAACTGAACAGAGTTGACCTACTCAGTGTATATCCACCATGGACCAACATCAGGCTATGCACTGAAAATGCAAAGTTCTAGCATTTAAAGGCACATGAGTCACTCAGAAAATATTGGCCCAATTTCGATGTAACATACTATAGGACATGCTGTTGGATGCGGCTAGAGACTTCTCTGGGGCAGTAAGAAAAGCCTATCTGGGGGAAGACATAATAACACAAGACTTTATGAACACAAAACACAGGAACATTGACGGTGGGGTGCGTGACAAAATTGAAATCATTTTGTTTATTAGAAGAATGGAAAGAATTTCCAAAACTAAGGTATCAAGAGGGTGGGGAAATAGATCTGAAATAGGGTTGCAGGTACAGTTCCCTAAGTAGGTTGGCATTGGAGAAAGATCACCTATAGCACTGACAAAAGAGGGGAAGGGAACAAGACCTGGATCTTTTCATTCACTAGGGTGTGAGTGGGATACTAAATATAGAATTACAGTATACACCAATAAGTATACCTCCAAAAAATCTTGTAAGAAATGGTAGTTTTAAAACTATTCCAAATTACTTCAAGATACAAGATGAAACCATATTAGCCCTTTCTTCCAAGACTTGCCCATGATGAAAATTGTCTTTCTGTTCCAATCGATCAATGATCAACTAAAACATATACAAGGTGATATTGCTCTCACTCATTTTAAATGTCTCATTTAATTCAGACAGAAGACACTGAACATTTTACACCTTGTATTTCTTAGTCTTTTCATCAAAGGCAATACACTTATTTCTATGAGAAAGACTAAAAGACTACTTTATGAAGAATATGTTAAGGCAAGCGATACTGGTAGAAGGGTTCCTGGATGCCCTGTTTTGTTATTAGAGGCGATAGCATTCTTGACTTTTTTCTTCCAGGATATGCACCATGTGTAAAGGCCCCATGGCTTATATGAACTGCAAAATCACCACTGGAAGCTTTTATACATGTCTCCTTTTAAAGTGAAGCCATTAAAGTGCACTGACCCAGAACTTATTTACAGGATATTATGTATTAGGAGACCCATGGTTCCCTCAGAATCACAGGTGCCCTAGCAATCGAAAGCTTCAGCATCACAGTTTGTTGCCTTGCCTGTCTTTGGCTGTAGGAATTCCTGGGAGATGCAAGTACCCAGAATTAAACATCTTATCAAGTTCTCTACAATGTAGTTCCCTCTTTCCCAGGCAATGAATCTGCGCATCTCTAGTCAAAAGCCAGGACTTGGACACAGCAATCCTTAGGATAATATGCCATATCTCTATAATGAGGTACAGATTCATTTTATATAATATCAAACAACCTGGCCATTTCCAGCTACAACTACCAAAATTTTGTTTCCATTTGATTTCTCCTCTGCTACTTTCTGAGATGGGGAGGTCTCTCACTGAACCAGAAGCACAACATTTTGCTTGGTAGGCTTCCCAGGGAGTTCCTGATCATGCCAGTCTCTACTGCATTGCTGAGACTATAGACACCTAGCTTCTTTTTTTTTTTTTTTCCAACTTTTATTAGATATTTTCTTCATTTACATTTCAAGTGTTATCCAGAAAGTTCCCTATACCCTCCCCCCTCCCGGCCCTGCTCCCCCACCCATCCGCTCCCACCCCCTGACCCTGGCGTTCCCCTGTATTGGGGCATATAAAGTCTGCATAACCAAGAGGCCTCTCTTCCCACTGATGGCCAACTAGGCCATCCTCTTCTATATATGCAGCTAGAGACACGAGCCCAGGGGGTACTAGTTAGTTCATGGTTATTCTTCCACCTATAGGGTTGAAGACCCCTTCAGCTCCTTGGGTACTTTCTCTAGCTCCTTCTTCCTTGGGAACCCTGTGTTCCATCTAATAGCTGACCGTGAGCTTCCACCTCCATGTTTGCCAGGCATTGGTATATTTTCCCCCGAGACAGCTATATCCAGGCCCTTTCAGCACCATCTTGCTGGCATATGCTATAGTGTCTATGTTTGGTGACTGATTGTGGGATGGATCCCTGGCAGTCGCAGTCGTTGGGTCCATCCTTTGGATTCAGCTTCAGAACTGCTCTCTTTAACTCTTTCAATGTGTGCTTTGTTCTTAATTCTAGAAAGGGGTGACGTGTCCAAATTTTGATCTTCCTTCTTCTTGAGTATCATGACACCTAGCTTCTTACATGGGGGTTTTAACTCAGATATTATCAATTGCACCTCTCCAGCCTCTGTTATCAAAGTTTAACAGCAAATACAGTTCTAGTCAATAGAAAGTGGTTTTCCTTTCACCTTGGTTAGCTGACCTATTGATGTACTTTGAATATGACTGGGCCAGGAAGAAGCACCCCAAGGAGTAAAAAGATTCGGGGTCTGCTTTGCTCATTTGTTCCACGATAACTTTAAACAAACACACATCCACTGATACTGTCTTAATGACTGCAGCCATACACAACTTAAAATATATGTTTGAACTTGAAATTAATTCTTTCATTTGTTCTGCTAATACTTTTCAGTATCTCATAGAACTGATCTATAATGGATACCTCATCACAAAGGAAATGACAGTTTTCTACATTGGAAACTCACAGATAAATTAGCCACAGGAAATTACTGACCACAGAATGAACTTGGTGTTTTTGTAGACATGTTGCATTTTTCTTTCTTTAAGCATTTTGGTTTGTTTTATTGGTCTTTCTTTTGCTTGTTTAATTTCCATTTTTGTGGAACATTTTGTGTTTTTTTTTCCTTTTTCTTTCTTATTTTTGTTGAGAGAGAGAAAGTATATAAAGTTGGAGAGGGAGGGACAGAGGGGAGAATCTGAGGGCAATAGAGCAATGGGACAAATGAACAAAGTATACTGTATGAAATGTTTTTCAAGGAAATTATGATAAAAACAGTAGATTCATGGAAATACAAGCTTTTTTTCGAAGAAGGAAGCAGAACTAAATCACGAGATCACGTAGAAAACAGAACAATCATCTGTTACCTTTACATTTTTCTCTTTTCTTTCCTCATTCCCTCTCTATCGCAGCACTTTTCTAATGAGTGTTTAGGACCCACCTAGCGTCACTCACACTTCCCTCAAAGTCATGCTTGGTTTGAGTTTTTAAAGAACATACTGAGTTCTTAATTTAAACTCACTTAATGTATATGGTATTTAATTTTTAATTTTTTTCTGTGACTGTGCATTGCTCTGACCTTCTAAATTTTTATAAAATACAGTATATTCTATTTTTGTTTTTACTAAATAGGAAATCACACTTCATGGTTAGATTTTATAGCAAGTTCTGCAGCTCTGTGGCAAGTACAGTTAAGATAAATACAGAGAAAAATTGAACATTCTATGACTGCATTACCTTAAAACACAACATTTGGAGATTATTCCCTTATGCCATAATTCCACTTTTACAAACTTCTATTTGCACAAAAATTGTAACTGATAAATGTTTTAAATTATTACATCAGAGCTCTGCCAGTACTGGATTATGCTAGTATAAAGTTGATTAGCGCAAAGCTATGATCATCTAACTTTTCTTAAATATGAGAGGAATATAATTTCAGCTAGGTTTTAGGTACATATAAATGTTTAATATTTTATTTTATTACAAATTTATGATGATATTTAAGAAAAATTAATTCATGCATCTTATTTCTAAATTTCTCCTTCAGTATAATTTAATTATCACTTCATTTTAAGAGTATTACATAAATACCTCTTAGTGTTGGCTCTTTGGCATTTATATGCACTTAGGTTTTTGTAGTGTTTTACTTTTGCATTTTTGTTTTCAGTATGTAAGTCTTTTATTGTCCTCACAGAGCCCACAGTGTAGTTGGAATGAGGGTCTTATTTGTGAAGCTGGGTAACTTAGGTCTTACTTGTCAGCTTGCTGCAGTGTTCCTGTTTCAGGCACATGCATACCATCCAAAACTTTTCTGACATCCTTGATTTTAACTGTTCTGGTTTGCTGAATCAGAGCCACTGAATCTGAAACAAGTCCAATATCATTTCCTTCAAGGATTAATTCATCCTTCTGGGCTTGGGAGAGAGAACAAGCCATACTCGTCTACGCGAACCCTTCAGGTCTATTTTTTCAGGCAACAAAGTTCAGATTTTAACCAAAGACCTATTGTCCTGAATAAGGAGATTGTTGGGGGAAGTGAACCTCCACTGACCTTATCTCCTAATGGAAGCCAAGCTTAACAGCCTGGATCATGTTCTAAACATGGCAGCAGATGCTTCTGACAGTGGCCAGTTCCTTTCAGTTAACCCACCATTTGTCAACCTGGAGCCTCTTCGATTTCTTTCTGAGGAGACTCAGTTCTACATTGATAGAAGTCCCTCCGCAGAGCTCCTTTGGGCTCTTCACAATGACTTTGCGCCCCTTTAGAGTGATGTCCACGTTTTCTGGAATGTCCACAGTCTGACTGGTGAGAATGATCTTCATTCTCGCAGTAGATGGGCACAAAGAGATGCTTTTGTTGTTGCTGTTTGTTTTTTGTTTCTGTTTTTCGGTTTTAATTAATTCATTCATTTTTTCAGTAAAGACATTAGCAAATGTTCTTAGTTGCTGAACCTTCTCTCCAAATTCCCGATTTAATGAGAATAAAAGCAACGGAGAGAAGTTAAGTACAGAAGAGACACTTGCCACCAGATTTCTGACATTACTTGAGCATCTGACTCTACCATGTCTTTAGTCCCTGGACTTTTTGGTAAATGTCAGTTAATCTTTTCCCTTGTTTAAGCCATTTTTAGCAATGCACTGAAATAAAAGAACCCGACAAAAACTTCCTTTATAATTAGTTGTACCCTCATGGGAACTATAGACACCTCAACTATATAAATTGACTATATCTACTCTATACATTTAGATCTTTAGATATTTTCCAATTCATTACTACAGTCATTATAGATACAAAAATCTGAATTACAAAGTACTGATGCATAAAATTCTCAAATCATTAGATAATTATTACACAATGAGACTTTTCAAAACGAAATTCCCAACAATCCATAAAAGCCTTCATAAATACCTTATGTTCTATAAAATGAATGTATTAAAGGACCAAAATAAAAATGTGGATTAGTCTTCTGTTCACCTACATTTAAAAATAACTTTCATTAGGTTACTTGATATTTTATGTACATCTTATATAATATATTAAGCACTTAAAATCTTCTGAGCTCAAAATGGGATAAGGATGTTAGAGCATTTTCCAAACCACCAGACAGACAGAGAGAGAGAGAGAGAGAGAGAGAGAGAGAGAGAATTTCCCTGAATATAGTAAAATAGAATTATATTTTTGCAAATTAAATAAAGTAATTTAGAATTCCATATGACAAAAATTAATCATGCAGCAAGAAGAATTACAGCAATAGAAAAGCTGACATAAAACCAACGTAGAGCTAAAACACTCAAATTCTAAAAGGTAATTGATTTTAGTGAGGCAGATACTTTTTTTTTTCCCCCCTCGAGACAGGGTTTCTCTATATAGCTCTGGCTGTCCTGGAACTCACTTTGTAGACCAGGTTGGCCTCGAACTCAGAAATCTGCCTGCCTCTGCCTCCTGAGTGCTGGGATTAAAGGCGTGTGCCACCACGCCCTGAGAGGCAGAAACTTCTAACCTAAGTGTTTCACATATAGCCTTATTGTATTTTAGGAACTTGGCTACGAAAATAAATTTGGCTCACTCTTTCTTTTAAAAAATTAGATAATGCTGGAATTAAAGATCAAACAAACTGAGTAATCTACTTTTCTACAAAATTGCATTTCCAGTGATGATTACTCTATTGAGCAACTGAGACTGATTATTAAGCAACAGGATAGAAATTAATTTTGAATTATGCTTTACCTTTTAGCTTTTACTACACATGAACATAAAGTACTTCTAAGCCAAGGATTCACAATACAAAAACAATGCCTTTCTATCTTCAGTACTTCAGAAGGAATTTTCAGATATGTTTAATCACCTCAAAATCACTGACAAAAATGATTCTCAGAGCACTCCCATTTGGAAATATCCTGAATCCTGAGAAACGGCATTTTTAAAATAGGGTTTTCTGGAACTGGAGAAACTTGTCTGGACTGACAGGCATATTATAGTGTTCAGCCTAAGTAAGCTAGGGCTATATGAGACATTACATTGACTGTAAAGATAAACAAGATATTTATTTTCTTTATTTCAAAAACAGGTATTATTTTCATCATCTTCTAAATGGTGGCAACTTTTTATAACTCTTCTCAAATGCTGCCACCTACAGGTAATATTGGGAACAACACAACAATGTCTTAAAGTTATTAAAGATTTATATTTTAAAAATCAATATATATATATATGAATATATATATTCATACCATTAACTTAGGGAATGAAAATATAAGCATTAAATGCCTTACATGTGACACAAAATAAGTAATGAAAAAAAATTTTTTTAATTTATGTCACAATAGTAAATATTTGAAACTTTGCATTTGAAATACGATTTCATGAGAATCATTTTTGTCAGTTCACTATATTCTGTATAAAATAGTATTTTAAATTTTTATATGAGGTAGGTAAAGGCAATATATTTAAGCCAGTATATTTAAGCCATCACCTATAAATGGATAACAGAATTTATCATTAAATTGTGGAATAAAAGTCCCAGATCTCATCAGGATGTATTGGATATTTCCAGGCTAAGGCAATGCACATGTAATTCATAGCTGAATTACTATTTTAAGATTTACTTATTTATATTTCTTGTGTGTTTGCCTGAATGTATGTCTAGTAAGTGGATGTCTCCTTCCTATGGATACTACAGAAGTACACTAGATGCCTTAGAACTGAAGTTCTTTATTGTTTGGAGTTCCCAGGTGAGTGCTGGGTCTCTAAGGAGGCACCAGTAAATGTTTTCAGTGGTGTTTCGTAACTAACAAAAACAATTTGTAACAATGAGCTTGGTGATGTGTGTTATTTCAGTACATGGAGGGGTGTGGCTGGAGGTTCAGAAGTTCAAGGCCAATATCACAACATAGATTTTGAGGCCAACCCTGGCTACAATCCAAACTAATTTCAAAAAAGTAGACATGATAGGTATTTCAAGGGTTTCTCAACATTTAACACAACTAATATCTGGGAAAGAAAAGCACTTTGGCCAAGAAAAGATATATTTTGGCATAGATATGAGCTAAAATTTTCTAAAAATTCCATTGATAACCACCCATAATGTCTGATTATCTCCTTGCTATGACTGTAACTCCTAGTAATCATTTCAATCTCTAGTAACATTTTATATAAGTATTTCCTACTGTCACCTGCCAGAAAAAAAAACAGACTAATGCTTTGGTTTTTATGTCCCTGTCATATGGCAGTAGTTAAAATGATTCTGTTAATTAACCTCAACTGTCTAAATAAACTGATGTATACAGTTGCTTTATAGTGCTCCAAAGATGACTTCATAGGCCCAGATAACATATAGGGGTGTCTTCCCAAAGCACAGGATCACACTTTTTATTATGTTTTTACAGTTTGTAATTTAATTGTTGTAATGATTTTCTTGAGGCCAGGGACCACATCCATTTCTTCATTCTGCCTCTCAGCTCCATGTTTGGAATCCTCAAGAGATATTTATTGAGTACATATGTGATTTATAATAAAATTAATATCATATACTTCCATATGAAATTATACATGCATAGAAATGATCATGCAATAAAATATATTATTTTCAAAAAATAATTTTGACTAAATTCCATTTTTGTAAGTTTTAGCATTTTAGTATGGAATACAATAGAACATATTAACAAATTAATTTTTGTCATGCATGTGTATAGGTACACATGCATGTATGTGGGGTACTGTGACACCAGTATGTAAGTGAGTACACCAGCATGTGTGTGAGTATACCAGCATGTGTGTGAGTACACCAACATGTGTGTGAGTACACCAGAATGGATGTGAGTACACCAGAATGGATGTGAGTACACCAGCATGGATGTGAATACACCAGCATGGATGTGAGTACATTAGCATGTGTGTGAGAACACCAGCATGTGTGTGAGTACACCAGAATAGATGTGAGTACACCAGCATGGATGTGAATACACCAGCATGTATGTGCGTACACTAGCATGTGTGTGAGTACACCAGCATGCGTGTGAGTACACCAGCATGCATGTGAGTACACCAGCATGGATGTGAATACACCAGCATGTATGTGTGTACACCAGCATGTGTGTCAGTACACCAGCATGTGTGTGAGTACACCAGCATGGATGTGAATACATCAGCATGTACATGTGTACACCAGCATGTGTGTGAGTACACCAGCAAGTGTGTGAGTACACCAGCATGTGTGTGATTACACCATCATTCATGTGAGTACACCAGCATACATGTGAGTACACAGCATGTGTGTAAATACAATAGCATGGATGTGAGTACACCAGCTGTATGTGAGTATACCAGCACAAGGCATCAGCTCTTGAGTTGTTAGCCTGCACAAAATATATTGTGGGAAATGGAACTTTGGTCCTTCCCAAGAGTAGTGAGTGTGTTTAACTCTTCACCAGGCCCAGGAAACTTTGACTACTGGACATCAGAAAGAGGATGGGATTGTCACCTTTTTTTTTCCTCATCTTTTTCTAGCATGCTTAAAATAGTATACATATCATTAGTATTAAAAATACAAGAACATTTTACATAGAAAGTCTAGTCACAGAACTCATCACCCTCCTCATTACAAAATTAGTATTTTTATTCTTAAACTTGAATGATAATATTGTCCTCATTTAATATTCTGTGAGCAAAAGAAAGCAAATATAAAGAATCTGAATCATGCTAAGTAAGTAAAGCAATGGTGTTGGAGAGGTTGGGAATGTGGCTTCAGAGCAGAGCATGCTGGACACCTGCAAGGCCATAGGTTCCATCCTCAAGGCAGATCTCCCATATGCTACATTCATAGCTCATACTTGTCACATGTATTTGCTGCTAAACCTGATCTTTGAGCCTCATCTCTAGTTACAGAAAGCCACATGTTTCTATGCAGAATGGATGATTACCTTGGCCTGCTTAACCCTACCAAACACATCAGGTGAGTTAGGCATTTACTGATATAAAGTGGAATCAAGACTCAATAGTCTTATGTAAACAGAGAGGGAGGAAGATTGTTATCAAGACTGCAAAGGAACAAGAAATGCCATGGTCACAATTTTGAGCATATACACTAACATACAGGTCTACATGTGCAGTGTGAGTTATCAGGTAAGCCCTGCTACTTTTAATGGTTGGGGAATTTTGTCCATGGCCATGGCACATCTTCATCAAAATATACCCCATTTATATTTGATTTTTTTTCTGTCTATAGAATAATGTTTGCTATCAGCACACTCTGCTCAGTAAATAGTAAGCTCTATTTATAGACTTCTAAAAATTGATATTGTACTGTATAACATAATTGAAAAAAATTGAGAATGTATTTCTGAACAACTTCATTAGACAAAGTTGCTGATTCTCCCACAGGTACCAACAATCATGCTGCACAAAAATTTCATACATGGAATTATGACTACTTAAACTTTTACAGACACTGAAAATTCATACTATTAATGTAACTTTTGTCTTCCTAAAATTATATGGTTTTGCTCAACCTTTAAAACTAAAAATTATTATCTACATGTTATTTATTTTCTCTCTTTCCCCCTCTCTCTTTGTCTCTCTCCATTTGCTTGTATGCGTGTGTGTGTGTGTGTGTGTGTGTGTGTGTGTGTGTGTTTATAGATATGGTGTATGTGTAAACTCATGTGCCACAATGAGTACGTTGTTGATCAAAGAACCACTACCTAGAGTGGATTCCACCTGACAAGAATTCAGGAGATTGCATTCTGTTCTCCAGATTTGTATGCAAAGTGAATTTACCTGCTACGACATCTTGCCAGTCTTAATGAAGCTATATAAGTAATATTTTCTAATTCATCAAAATAGGAACCTAAGCCGGGTGGTGGTGGCGCACGCCTTTAATCCCAGCACTTGGGAGGCAGAGGCAGGCGGATTTCTGAGTTCGAGGCCAGTCTGGTCTACAAAGTGAGTTCCAGGACAGCCAGGGCTATATAGAGAAACCCTGTCTGGAAAAAAATAATAGGAACCTAAATATATTGATACATTCTAAATTAGTTTAAAGTATACTGACATTTATAGGTATAATAAACTCATAACTAAGAGGCCAGGGTTTTATCCAAACTATATGTACTTTCAAGACAAGAGTATTTAAATATTTATTTAAGAGTCATAATTCATAATCCATCATGTGCATGTGTACTTTTGAAAATTTTATACTTATGAAAATCAAGATGCAAAATGAAGTATACTCTATATTCTTGCAAATATAATAAAAATCATGAGTGCATACATATTATTCCAAGAATGTCATGTTTTATAAAGAAAGTGGTAAGTTTTTATTAAATCTTGTTTTTCTGCTCAGCAAGAATACATTTTAAGTAGTAGCATTTATTATAGGCATCCTTTCCCATAAGTAAGAAAGTCTGACAATGTGAAGAGTGTCCCATGAGAAATGAACATGGGCAGCATTAAAAACCTTCTGCAGGTGGACTGATTGGGAAGTGTGCAAAACCAGCCCAGACATCTCCAATACTGAACAATTATAATTATACTATTTAAAAACCAATATAATTTGAGAATTTCATTTAATATTTAGGGCATTCCGAGTTATATTAACTGATTTAAAGTAAAAATAATATATGCCAATTTGTTAATAAAATGAAACTGCAGTTCAAACACATTGAAATACCTTTAGGGAAGTGTAATAAAAGCATTTTGAATATTTAATATCAATTCCTAGTATTATGAAGTTATCATAATTTTCTTTTCTTCTCATTCCCTCTCCATGAGCCAATATATTATTAGTATTTATGGGATGAAAAATGTGTACATTTTACATTTTAGTTGTTTTTCACTATCAGAACTCATAATCAACCTGGACAGTGATTGCCAATAAAATTACTTACATATTATTAACTATAATAGGGGTCTAAGGAGTTAGGAAACTGTTCTTTATTTAAGAGAAAGAACCTGAATTCAATGTCTTGAATTCACCCCCCCCCAAAAAAAAAATGAAGAAAGAAAATTTGGAACCACATATATTTCTTTGTAAGGCCAATGTTAGAGAGTCATAAACACATAGCTGTCTGGGGCCCACTGGCCAGCACTGTAGCCTAATGGATAAGCTCCTTGTCAATGAGAGATCCTGTATTTAAAAACAGGCATATGGCTCCTGAAGAATGAGATGCTAGTGACATTCATGACCATGCACTTATGTACCTCTGCTATCAGGTACATACATGGATTCACATACACACACATGAAAGCGGGGAAAGGATGGAGGAAAGAAAGGCATGGAAAGAGGGAGGGATAGAGGAAGGGTGGGAGGCAGAAGGCAGGCAGGCTTTGTTTAATCATTCAGTTTCCTTTAGAGCAAACCATCTTTACTTGCAGGGTTCAGTGTTCCTTGCTTTAATCCTGTGCCTAATGCACCGAGTCTTTCTTATTTTATCTCTGGCACATATAGAAACCACATCTGTTACACAAAAAGCTGCCCTAGTTCTTCCTCAGCCAGGGATTAATGGCATTACATTCGAGGGATTTTCATTAGCTTTCAGAGAGAAAAACACATGAAATGTCGCTGTGATTCAAGCTGCAATTTCACAAAATGTAAACAAGTCTAAAATCAGAATATGTTCACCTGCTCTTTAGAAATCATTTTCATCCTGATTCTTCGCTGATAAACCAAATAGGGAGACATTAATGCTACTATTTACTAATACCACACATTTTAATGTATCTTGATGGATTTGTAAAAAATTCATAAGTTTCTGGGTTGTTTCTTTTGCTGTTCAGTAATGCTGGCTTGGAGTTGTGACTTGGTTTTGTAAGTCAAACTCCAAAGTATCCAAATATGTATTTTCTCCCATATTCTTATTTATAACTTTTTAAGGTGGTCCTTACAAAGTGACTTGGTCAAGGAACAATAAAATTGGCCAAAATTCCAAAGGAAACTCTAGAACTTGTCTAAATGGGCTATCACAAGGAAAACTACAATTTTCAGAGAAGGTAAGCACTAGATGTCCTCTTAAAATCATATTTGAAGGCAATTAAGGAAAATATAAATGTACACATAGCAAAACAGTTGTTTCTATAGTTTGAATATGTTATTTCTGGGAGTATACACTTAGTCCACATGATTAGGTAGAATAAATCACAAAATCCATAAAGAAATCATTTGCAAAGGCATTATTTTTAGCAACTCATAATGTAGAGAGTACAGTTATTTTATTACTAAGGTCTATAAAGAAAAATGAACATTAAAGTGGCTCTCATATGTTGAATTTAATAAACTGTTAAGTCTATTTTTACCTTTCTTTTCATATGTCCTTTGAAGGTAATTATCGTAGCCTTTTCTTCTTTTCAAATATTAATATCTTCTTAGCAACTTTTATGCTCACATTTTCTGTATTTTATATACTCCTTTCAGTAAAATCTTTATAGTACAGAAAATAAAAGAAGGTGACTAAATAATTACATCATATTTTCTCACATGAACACATGCCACCTGATCAAGAATTTATCTTCAAAGATAGTTTTGCATTTCATGGTAAGGAACAGGCATTAAACATATCTTATTAATGTTTCCAGAATTGACTTGTAGTATGCCTTCTACCTGGTACTTCTAAGTACCAAAGCCTTGCACACATGGAAATTGACAGGCTTTCTGAAAATTAAAGCTACAGTGAAATTACATAACTTCTATAACTGATTTACAAAGGATAAATTTTTAGAATGGTAAAGGAAATTTTATTTGTCTGAAAAAATGCAGTCCCATGAATCGATAATTGAGTGCATTTCCAATACATGTCTGTTGAACACTGCTTCTCCTCTATGTTTCTTCTGCCAGATAATTGACTCATGTGTAAACAAGCAGCCTGTTTTTCTTTCCACTTATGAGAAACTGGAAGCATTTTCTTGAGAAGATACCACTCTAGTTGGTGTTCAGGGAGTCATGTCAACCTAAAATTATTATGTGGGATAGGAACATTTGGGAACAGAAATGTTCAACTCTTTAACAACAACCTTAGAAACAACAAAAATGCTTATGCTTTTAATGTTATAAATGCTTTTTTGAAAATTACATACAGCTATTTTTCTTAGTGTGACATTATTTATAACCTCCTCACCCAAAAGAACCTTTCTTGACTGTGAAGAGTGTAATTCAAAAAGAGTTCATTAAATGCACCTGACCAAGTTAAAGACTCTGCTGAACAGGGCTGAATGCATCTTCCTGCCCCACCTCTTCCCTCAGAGAGTGATTTGCTTTCTCATTTCCAAAAGGTTAATACCAATTACACATTATTCAAATAGAAATGTAATAAAGAAATATGTTATTCTTTTAACTGAGAACTCCAGATGTAAATCAAAATGCCTATTTCTAGCCCAGAATTTTTTAAAGGAATAAATTATTCATAACAATCATTTTGTTCTTTATTTTTTTTCCTCCCATGTAATTGGGTTTTTAATAATGCTGACCACACGCATGGTAAAAATCTGGGATCTAACATAAACACACGGATCAATGGAAATCTCTTATTTTTATAGCCTTTAGAGGAGAGAGTATTTCTCTGAGCTTAGAATGGATGGGGTTTCTGAGATTAACTTCTGAGTGAAGTTTGAAATCAGCAAAAGAGTGAAGGTATGGTACATGATAAAAGGCAGAGATTAAGGACATTTAATCTATTGTTCCACCCTAACTTGGGGTTGACATGAGGTAGGAAGGTAACAGTTCATGGAGATAGAACATAAGGCATGACTCATATCTATCAATAATGACAGTTTTGATCTAATACTCTATCTTGTTTATATGTTTTCTGTTTAGTTAGTTCCTTTGTTTGTTTGTTTGCTTATTTATGTTAAAAAAAGAAAGAAAGAATGAATGAATGAAACTTCCCAGAATAGATGTAAGATGCAGGTTGGGCCAAAGGTTCTTACAGACATCAACCTTGGTTTTACTATTTCCAACTACAATTGAGCCGTTGTGTGGTTGAGGTTCAAATTCCTTCCCTCTTTATAACGTGTCAGCTGATCAGTTGGTTATCCTAGAGACAGAGACTGGTGTCTGTATTTCCACATCCAGATGTTGCCTATGTGAGTCCCTGTGACACAGTTGTTGGTGGTCTGGAGCAATCAATGAAAGGCCTGGCTAGAAAGGGGTGGTTGGTTATTGAATGAAAGTTTGAAGTCCCAGAAGGTCAAAGGAATAGGCAGTCAGTTGAAAGTAACTTTCTAGCATTTACTGTTGGGGAATGCTTTCCTTAGGCATGAGTTAGGTTTTTTTTTTTTTTTTTTTTTCCTCTCAAACACCACCCTTTCATACCATGAATTTTAAAGGATAAAGATTCTTTCCAGGTTCTGTAGAGATAAACTGAGATTGAGTTCAGAAATATGCACGTGCACACACACACTCACACACACACAATTACCCAGCCACACAGTACAGGAGAGATAGGGAGAGTAAATCACAATCCGAGCTCTTTTGATATGGGGTCTCATGTAGAACAGAGTGTCCTGGAACTGTACATGTATCTATGATGACAGTAAACTTCTGATCCTCAGAAGTGCTGGAATTCTAGTGGTGTGCCCCTCCATTTCATTTTACATTAGTAAAAGACAGACTAAATCAAGGGTCAAAAATGCAAATGACTTAGTGGAGTATACTGTTTGAAAGTCTACAAATGCTTCCTTTCCCAGCTACTGGTTAACCAGGTCCGATAATGGCTCAGATAGCCTTGTGGTCAAGCCCATCATAATTCCTCAAGACCATCACAGGATCAAGACTCTTACCTGCAAGATCCAAGAATTTACTAATGTGCCAAAACAACAGTGGTTGAATTCAGACAATGAAACCTCAGTTGATGACTGTCACCAGCCATGTCCTAAGGCTTCATACAGAGTCATCACTCCAAATAGTACAGTGAGTTTCTGTCAGATTATTTAGGTGTCATTCCAAATGGAAGAAACAAAAATGAGGCAACTGACTTCGGATACAGGAAACACAATGAAAATTATGAAACTAAATAAATGAAGGAAGATGAATTTCTTTAACAGCAAAATGATTTCACTTTTTACTTGAAGCTATGTTTATATGCATCTCTTCCATAAAAAAAAAGGGAGATAAAATGACAGTTTATGGCTTTTATATATAGGAATGCATCTACAATTCTAAGTAAAATTGGCTATTTCTTATTTTCTGTGTCTGTATACTCCTCTAGTTTACTCCTGTATAACTGTATGAACCAAATGATTAAAATGAGTTGGGTATATAAATCTCATATATTAGGTTTTATTGCTTCCTAAAGGCTTAAAATATTACTCAGTACTCTTACCTGGTTTTTTTTTTTTTTTTTCACATTTTCTAGTCTAGCAAATATAAGTGCCCACACACCTGATTACCAGTCTAAACTTGGAGCATGCATTTACATATTCACAATAATTTTAGATATTCTTATATTTCCTACTTTATATAGTTATGTAATTATAATTACGAGTATTATATCATAGATTATTAAAATATTAAAGAAGAATTTACCTAAACTATAAATTATTACCATTTCTGATAGGATTAAGAACTGGTGAATATTTATTATTTATCCTATATTTAACAAGCAAACGAGACATAGATTTTGATTTCAAAGTCAAATGTGCAAGAACTTAAATGAAAACATCTTGTAATGATTTTCTTCTGATGAACATCAGTTTCCAGAGGACTGTGCAAAAGGACAACCTTTGAAGTCAAATACATTAGTTCATTTGGATCTACTAGATTTGAGTTATTTTACTTTGAGATGCTATCAATAAAACTAAAGCAGAGAATTTTAAAAATGGATGCTCTTGTGAACTTAAAACACATGCAAATGCACACACATGTATACAGAAACACACAGTACCATCTGCAATCTGTCTTTAGAGCTGTATTTAAAATATAGACTGTTTCACGGTGATACACCTTTCCCAGGAGTGTGTATTAGGGCATCACAGGTTGCAGGTTGTCACACATCTGACATATGCCTACACAGTAATATTGTACAAATATGTATCATAATATTTATTCAAAACATCTCACATTAAGATAATAATAGTTATCAAGGTTATGACAATTCCCCAAACTAAATTTTTCTAGAAAGAGCAGCATTTAGGACTCAGTAAAAAAAACATAAATTTCAGGAACAAGGGAAAATATATATAGCCTTTTACTGTCTGTTATGAAATTAATATATAACCACTTGTACCAATTTTGTGTGTTTGATTCAGGTCTAATATTGTGTGTAAGAAAGTATGTGATTGATTCTGTACTCTGAATACCTTACTAAAGGTAACAGAATGCTTATTGGGCAAACTCTGACAGAAAGAATGTTCAAGGAAATCATCTTGTGATGTGAGGTTTGATTGCAGTAGATTTACCTCACTTGGCTTCCCAAGAGTCAAAGGATTAGAGAATTGCTCTTATCCCTACCTTGTAAAATACGGATGAAAACAGGGATACCATACAATTATAAGACATTATGGTCAGACATTCTCCTTTCTTGGTCATACTGGAAAGCAGTAGGGGTAATACTCATTCTACGCAGATAGGGTATCTATTTGAGTAATTTATTGATTAATTAATGCCATTGTGTCTTTGAACAAAAAATAATAATTTGGAAGACGGACCATGGAACAGAAAAGAATGTCTTAGGACTATTCACTGTGTACCTGTCCTTAGGTCTAGAAGCTCTATGAGACCGCATGACTATGACAATGGAGAAAAGAGAATTTGAGCTGCCTAATGGATCTGGACATGAGGGTGACAATTCTCCTCCCAAGTTCAGTATTCGAGGTGGCTATAGAACCATGAAGCAAAGTGTTCTTGTGCTTCTGATGTTAGAATGAATAGGAGAAAGATTCTTTAGTGCCCTCTGAACTACACAGTAGACATCCTACAGCGCTGCCTGCAATTCATCATTTGTTTACAAAACATGAATGCCACAGGGAGGAAAGGAGGATCCATCCTTTTCTAGCACCCACAGTCACTATCAAGTTTGTGCTCACAAAAGAAGAAATGAGAATTTAAATTAAGATTTTGCCAAATTGGGCATTCAACAATCAAATAATAACTACATATACTGTAACCGTATGACTTTTTAGTGGAGCTTCAATGAACAAAAGCTTGAAGAGAAGTGAGTACTTATGTTTAACCCTTACAAACACTCAAAATTCTTTAACAAACATAGATACCATAAGCCAATGAGCATTTACCTCTCTTTTAGCATCACTAAATATTATTTTTATTGAATGTATTCTTAGAGAGGAAGTAGAGGAACAGAAAAGACAGATGAAGATTTTCCTGATGAAAAAGCATCTCTTCAACCCCATAAAAGGCTAAAATCATATAGTTTTCCAGATAGGATGTGAGCAGATCAGTTATAATTGGGGACTACTGATTTATTTACAATGCCATTTCACTATTATTTTAATAATAATTACCTGACTTCTGAAAACTCTAATGATTGAATCCCAGGGCCCTGGTAGCTAGATTTTTATGAACCATGATCTTGATAATATACCCCAGGTGGTAAGGATGCTGTTTTCACACCATTAAGTACATTCATTTGTACTAAATATTGCCAATTAGCAAATACATAACATAGAGCAAAAATAACATCAAGAATTATGAGTACATCAAAAGATCTTGATTCCCATTTCAATGGTCGTGTTGTCTTGGCTACACTACTTCTAAGATAGGATTCTCAACCACTCCAGGTGCACCATAAGAAGAAGTAAGTCTCCAGAGAGAGGTCATGCAAGAACATAGTAACCAGCTCACAGATACTGCACAGAATATCCTACCCAGATAGATAAAGAGAGCTGGGATGATCATGGGATCTTAAGTTTTTGAATGAAAGAGAGTGAGGTAAAACAAATATAAGCCATTAAAACCATAGGGAGAAAGTTGTACCCTGCTTTAGTGGCCAAGAGAATGGAGCTTGGAGTGAGGCAGTTAGTAAAAATTGATATTTTAACCTTGACAGGGGTCAAGTATTAACACACCACCATTTCCTTATTATTGCTTAATATAATAAGGGCAATTCCTAACATGATTAGTATCTGCACCAGATGCTCACTTCTTCAACCTGAAAAGATGCAAAATAAATAGACAAGCCAGTTCCAGAAAATGATGAGACCTGAGCAGAGATCTACAAAGACTTCCCAATATCAGGAAACAAACCTGTACACACAGGGATTGATAAATAAGATGAAAAATATTTAGGATGATTGTTGAAATAATAAATATAGTGGTTTGCTCATAATTAAGAAATTAAAAGATATGCACATGACTGGGTATAAAAAAATAAATTTCCTTTTGCACACATGTTTGGGGTTATCAGTGGTTCTTGGTACTAGAATAAGAACAAAATCATAGTTTTCACATTTGTTATCACCTTTATATTTATTTAAACTTAAATGAGCATTATAGAAACCATTCTCCATGATTTCAATCATTGTAGTGTCCCTGCCCCAGCCATGGAAAGCCACATGTGGTGTGCCATCCATTGTCTTGTTAAGTAGCTACCCAGGTGTCCTGCTGCCTGCCTCTGCATCTCCCTGGACCCTGGCTCCGCCTGGTTCACCTGCCTGCACCCGGGACAACCCACAATGCTGCAGGCTTCCCGCCAAACTCCAGGAGCCTGTGCAGAACTGACTGGGGGCGGGTGGGGGGGGGGTTCCCTCTTTTTCCTAAGAGCCAAACCAAAAATAAAGTATTCGTTTTGATCAGCCTTGTTGACTTAGAGGTCTTCTTTTCTCCCCACTAGTTTATCTTTTCAGCCCAGTCTGTGATGACAGGAGCCAACTTCAGGTGGTAGACCCCAACAAATCATTATTGCTTAATTTTAGCCTGGCTTTTACAGGATTTATTCATAACTCTTAAGCATGGATGAAATAGAACTCAAGAAAACAAATAGCTGAGCAAGTCCTAAATATACCCCTAACAAAATATATGTGATTAAGAGAGAAATCTATGGCTGCTTAAAATCAACATATTGAAAAAAATCATTGAAAACTTTGGGCTGAGATGTAACTCAGAAAAATACATGTCCCATGGGCATAAATTCCCTAGTTTTGGTCCTTAACAACTGAGCTGAGTGTGTTGGCATATTTATACAATTTTCACATTTAGGATGGGAAACAGGATCTGAAAGTTATGGTAACTCTTGGTTTAATAAGGTCTAGCCTAGCCTGGGATATGAAAATACCTCTGTTCACGCGCGCACGCGTACACACACACACACATACACACACACACACACACACACTCAAAAACACAAAGAGGGGTGAGGGGGAAAGGGAGAAGAGGGAGAGAGATAGCGACAGAAAGACAGAGGGAGAGACAGAGAGGAGACAAACAGACAAAGAGACAGAAAATAAAAACAAAAAATGTATCAAGAATAAAAATAAATTTATGGTATTAGCTCATTTCCCCATTGCTGATTTACTCTATTTAATAATATTTTATATTATTTCCACTATGAAAACTGTTTCAGTTTCACTTCAGAAGGTGAGAAGCAGCACAGAATGAAAAGCATTTTAAATATTTTGCAAAAAAAAAAAATGAATGAGAACATTCATGTATTTCAAACACATGGTTATTAAATATCATGTCTTCAAATGTTTTGGAGACAATGCAGGTTATTAAGTTTGCAATCAACTACGATATATCTTAATTGGTTTTCCTTCAAAATGTTTTCTCTTTGTCAGATATTATTATACAAATATACATCATAATTTGTTCTGCTACAGCCTATCATGATTGAATGAAAGATTAAAACTTAGCCTGTGGATAAAAAATATATTACAAATTTTAATGAGTAATATTCCCTGGAGGAAAATTTTGGAGTCCTGAATACATGAACTTAATTCTAGTCATTGTTTCATGTATGAAGATAAACATCAGATCTGGTCTGTAAAGACTTTTGCTTCTGAGAAGTGCACATGGCTTCCTATTTAACATTCTATTCACAGAGATAACAAGATAAACAGAGTCTAAAGAAATAACTTACTATTCTACGCGCAGAGCCAACGTTTTCTACTTTAGACAAAATTCTAACAAACTTAACATGGTTTGCAGACAGCTTAATTCACTTCCACTTTAATTATTACTTCATCTTTAACATACTGTGGCAGAGTTGAAGGCTACAGATTTCTATTAAAGGGAAAAAAATATGTTGACAACATTAAAAGAAGGGGAGATGTTGATATAGCTTTTACTAGTTGCTTACATTGTAAAAATATTTTAAAAATGTATATGAAAATGTATAATGAAAGCAAAATTTCCTCTTTAACCTCTTAAAGAAGGCAAGCTTATGTGTCCTCTGTGAACTTTTGACAATTAAAGTTTCTATTTATAGTCCTAAATGATAGACATGTTGTGTATGCATTGGCAATATTTTCCTTAATGTTTATGATAAAATTTGAGTATTTTAATAAATTTCCATGACTGTTTCATTTCTATTTTTTATTAATAAAATTGTTAATTGGATAATTATTTAATATATGATAATTTTATTATATACTTATTTCCAGCCTTTTGAAAATCCTTTCATATTTTTTTTACTTTTTTATTACATATTTTCTTTATTTACATTTCAAATGCTATCACCTTTCCTGCTATACCCTCCATCCTTTCATATTTATTAAGGATAAAAGACACAAATAACAAACATTAGTTTAATATAGTGTTCAATGCTATCACTACATAACTAGATAAGTCTGAGTATTCATAATTAAGATGCATTTTTAATGCATAAGTACATAGGATGTCGTTTAAAAATCTCTAAGAGGAGTTAAAAATAACTTTTAATGGATGTGTAAATTAACAACCATATTAAAATGCAAGGGCTGAAAATCCTACAGCAATAAATTAGAATGACCAAGGTTGAAGCAAGAAATTCATCAAGAGACAGTACATGTGCAATCTAAAAACTTAAAAATGTCAGCTTCTTCAGTAAATGAAAATTAAATTCTGGGTAATCTAAGATTCTGGGCTAATATCCACTTATCAGTGAGTACATGTCATGTGAGTTCTTTAGTGACTGGGTTTCCTCACTCAGGATGATATCCTCCAGATACATCCATTTGCCTAGGAATTTCATAAA
The DNA here is from genome assembly GCA_902729485.2 of Mus minutoides. Taxonomy (NCBI): domain Eukaryota; kingdom Metazoa; phylum Chordata; class Mammalia; order Rodentia; family Muridae; genus Mus; species Mus minutoides. The sequence continues at coordinate 126,141 of LR753570.1, forward strand.
TTCATTGTTTTTAATAGCTGAGTAGTACTCCAATGTGTAAAACCACATTTTCTGTATCCATTACTCTGTTGAGGGACACCTGGGTTCTTTCCAGCTTCTGGCTATTATAAATAAGGCTACTATGAACATAGTGGAGCATGTGTCCTTATTACTAGTTGGAACATCTTCTGGATATATGCCCAGGAGAGGTATTGCTATGTCCAATTTTCTTGGACTGATTTCCAGAGTGGTTGTACAAGCTTGCAATCCCACCAACAATGGAGGAGTGTTCCTGCAGAAGATGGCATAGTTGGCCATCATTGGGAAGAGACCTTGGTCATGCAAACCTTATATGTCCCAGTACTGGGGAACGCCAGGGCCAAGAAGTAGGAGTGGGTGGGTAGGGGAGCCAGGCAAGGGATGGGGGATGGGGGAGGGTATAGGGGATTTTCAGGATAGCATTTGAAATGTAAATAAAGAAAATATCTAATAAAAATTAGGGAAAAAGGGAATTAAATTCTAAGATTTTTGTTAATTGACAACGGGAGAAAAAGAACTGTCCCTGTGAGATTAAGAAGTGCATGATAGCATCTATTTACTGAGCTGAAAGATTACAAAGGTACTTTACTTCCATAAAGAGAAACGTTCCAGATACATTAAAAACCACCCTAATGCAGCATAGTATATTTCCATAATGAACGATTGATGCTTTATTTTTTGACTCAGGAACTCATTCTATAGAAAGATTCAGTAAATGAAACAGTATTAATCAGCTTTTTGAGGGCTATGATTACCAATATTCCTAAACATGAGAGAGATTTTTACAATTAATAAAAATCGATGCCATGAATCAACCAACATAACTGCATCAGAAACTTGATAATCATGTAAACCAAGTGTTACCTGTGGGAAATCATTACAAAATGTATACACAGAACCTATACTATCAACACAGAAAAAATTGGTGTTAATGTGGCAAAGAGGTTCATGATGTCAGGATTTTCAATAAAATGAGTAGAAACAATTTAAGTGCTGAAAATATTTTCTAACAGCATTCATGTAAGATTGATGAATACAACAGTCAAATAAAAAATAAGGTTACTAAGAAATGCAGCTGGAGATAAAAATGAATCAGATACACATAGACAGAGCACATTCTGACCATAGCTATGAAAAACTAGTCTGAGATGTACAGGAAGAAGGTAAACAGGCCAGCAATATTTCTCTAGAACAGACAGAAATGCTCCACAGATCTCCTTGCAGGACAGAAACAAAACAGAGGAAGAAAGGATGGTTAAGGTTCTAAAAGTAGACAAACAAGGCACGGCTCCAGTGTTACATTACAAAATGGTATATTAATAATAGGAATTAAACAAGACAAACTCAATGGCAAAGTGAAACAACCGTGTAAAACTAAAATTAAAGACTTCTAATCAAAGATTGAGAACCCAATCCATTTTATATAGCAGTACATGATTAGATATATTAAAACCAGACTGGCTTGAATGAAAGTCAAGCAAGTTATATGGAGGACACCGGTGGGGTTTATATACTGAGCTTTAGTTTTTTATTAATAAAAAGGATTAAAATAATTAGAAGCAAGAGAGTAGATGGGAAAATGATCTGAAGGGAATAAACCAAAAATAGAATTCATGTCCAAAAATTAGAGAATGCCTAAGTGCAAGGAATGTATTTTAAACCTGCAATCATTCCCATATAAAAAATGAATCTACATTCCACCTCACACCAGTCAGAATGGCTAAGATCAAAAATTCAGGTGACAGCAGATGCTGGCATTGGATGTGGAGAAAGAGGAACACTCCTCCATTGCTGGTGGGATTGCAAGCTTGTACAACCACTCTGGAAATCAGTCTGGCGGTTCCTCAGAAAATTGGACATAGTACTACTGGAGGATCCTGCAATACCTCTCTTAGACATATATCCAGAAGATGCTCCAACTGGTAATAGGGACACATGCTCCACTATGTTCATAGTAGCCTTATTTATAATAGCCAGAAGCTGGAAAGAACCCAGGTGTCCCTCAACAGAGTAATGGATACAGAAATTGTGGTACATTTACACAATGGATTACTACATAGCTATTAAAAACAATGAATTTATGAAATTCCTAGGCAAATGGATGGACCTAGAGGGTATCATCCTGAGTGAAGTAACCCAATCACAAAAGAACTCACATAACGTGTACTCACTGATATTGGATACTAGCCCAGAAACTTAGATTACCTGAGATACAATTTGCAAAACACATGAAACTCAAGAATAATGAAGACCAAAGTGTGGACACTTTGCCCCTTCTTAGAATTAGGAACAAAGCACACATTGAAGGAGTTACAGAGATCAAGTGTGGAGCTGAGACAAAAGGATGGTCCAACCAGTGACTGCTGCAGCCAGGGATTCATCCCATAATCAACCAGCAAATGCAGACACTATGGCATACGCCAGCAAGATATTGCTGAAAGGGCCCTGATATAGTTGTCTCGTGTGAGGTTATGCCAGTGCCTGACAAACACAGAAGTGGATGCTCACAGTCAGCTATTAGAAGGAACACAGGGTTCCCATTGGAGAAGCTAGAGAAAGTACCGAGGGAGCTGAAGGGGTCTCCAACCCTATAGGTTGAGGACCAATGTGAACTAACCAGTACCCCCAGAGCTCGTATCTCTAGCTGCATATCTAGCAGAGGATGGCCTAGTAGGCCATCACTGGGAAGAAAGGCCCCTTGGTCATGCCAACTTTATATGCCCCAGTACAGGGGAAAGCTGGGCCAAGATGTGGGAGTGGGTGGGTAGGGGAGCAGGGTGAGGATGGGGGAGGGTATAGGGAACTTTCAGGATAACATTTGAAATGTAAATGAAGAAAATATCTAATAAAAATTGGAAAAAGCTGGGCGTGGTGGCGCACGCCTTTAATCCCAGCACTTGGGAGGCAGAGGCAGGCGGATTTCTGAGTTCAAGGCCAGCCTGGTCTACAAAGTGAGTTCCAGGACAGCCAGGGCTATACAGAGAAACCCTGTCTCGAAAAACAAAAAAACAAAAACAAAAACAAAAAAAAATTGAAAAAAAATGAATCTACACATTAAATGACATACTACATTTCAAGTTAATCTGTTATTTAATGGCCAGTTCTCATGCAGCCTATACAACCAACTGAACAGCATGACTCACAGGATCCTAGAAATACAAAGTAAAAGAATAATATCGGGGACTAGTGAGATGGCTCAGAGGGTAAGAGCACCCGACTGCTCTTCCGAAGGTGATAAGTTCAGATCCCAGCAACCACATGGTGGCTCACAACCATCCTTGATGAGATCTGGCGCCCTCTTCTGGAATGCCTGAAGACAGCTGCAGTGTACTTACATATAATAAATAAAATAAATCTTAAAAAAAAAAAAATAATATCAAACAGTTCCAATACTCAAAGGAGGAAAGATTGAGACAGTATCTGCCTATGGGGAAATGAACCAAAAATTCTATAACTATTCTACATGGATAAGCCATTTCTGTTTCATGGTTACAGACACATATTCTCAACGAAACACCACAGACAATACAATGTCTACAAGCTGTTTTGAGAAAAAAATTAAAATGCTCAACTAATTATGAAAACCATTCAGTTAAAAAACAAGGCAACAAATAAGCGGAGACCCTGGGCTCACTGTGGAAGGAAAGGTGAAGCTCCCTGAATCCAGGCCCATAGAGAAATACTAATAGAGGAAGCAAATGCCTTACATTTGAGCAATGTAAAAATAAAACCCTGCACTGTTTACATGACGAAAAGCACTTACATATGAAAATGAGACAAATAGGGTTAAAATTGGATCAGGCAAGTGAAAAACTGACATTGATAAAATATTATTGTAACCACCCGCCCTTCTCTCATCTCCCATACCCTTATCTATCATCTGTTACCCAGCTAGCTTCTCTGCCAGTTGTTGCTCTCATTTTTTTTCTCCTTTTTAAAAATTTTTACAGTTTCATCAGATATTTTCTTTATTTACATTTCAAATGTTATCCCCTTTCTCAGTTTCTCCTTCGAAAACCCCCTATCTCCTCCCCCTTCCTCCTACCCCTGCTTACCAACCCACCCACTCCCACTTCCTGGTCCTGGCATTCCCCTGCAGTGGAGCATTGAGCCTTCACAGGTCCAAGGGCCTCTCCTCAGGCCTCCAAAAAGGCCATCCTCTGCTACATATGCAACTGGAGCCATGGGTCTTTCCATTTGCATTCTTTGGTTGATGGTTTAGTCCCTGGGAGCTCTTGGGGTACTGACTGGTTCATATTATTGTTCCTCCTTTGGGGCTGCAAACCCCTTGAGCTCCTTCTGTCCTTTATCTCCTCCACTAGGAAACCTGTGCTTAGTCCAATGGTTGGGTGAGAGCATTCACCTCTGTCAGGCACTCTTGGGAGCCTCTCAGGATACACAGTTTAACAGCTTGTTGTCTTCTGAATAACTCAAGTGAAACTGAAGTATCTAACTATTATCTAAAGTAGCATGCATGTTACCATTTCCTCAAAATAAATAAAGCCTATGTAATCATGCATCCATCTACCTGTCCCCATGTACAAAGATCTTGCTGTGGTTGTGAAGACACGGGTAGAACTGTTGTGAGGAGAAATGCAAAGATGGTATTCAGCTAATTTTAACAGAGTGGCTTTAGAAAGAAGGCTTTACAATTTCATATTTAATTTTCAATATTATATACATTTTGAAAACAACTAGAGATGATTTATCTAGGAACTAGAAGTAAATGTGCAACAAAGAACTAACATCCCAGTGTTCAGTAGCTGATTCCAATTAAAGATTATTTACGAACACTAATGCACATGAAGGTCACCAAATCATTATGGGTTTTTGTTTGTTTGTTTGTTTGTTTGTTTGTTTTTTGTTTTTTCTTTTCTCTACTGCAGACTGAAGGGGAGATTGGCAGTGAATTTTTAAATCGTTTAAGTTTAAGTATGTAAGTTAGAGATAGACTTTTTCTTGATCTCTCCTGTAAATTTCCTACAGAGCATCTTTAAAAATATTTAAAATTATGATTCATTTTCACTGGTGACATTTTAGTTCAAGGACCTTTGAATTTTTCCTGTAGCCCTTTTGCACGATTGAAGACCATTTCTCACCTGAAGATCAAAGCAAATATTATGCTTTTGCACAACCTTGACAAATGCCTCCAATAGTCCAGTCATTCTCCAAGCTTTAGTGCTTATGTATTTCTCAATAGTCATGCTGGCAGAGACATCTGTGCTTTTTCCTCTCTCCTGGAACAAACTTCAGATATGGCCTCTCCCTTAACAGGGAAGATACATCAAAAGTCAAGAATATCTTTGAACTGTCCATGTTCCAAAAGCAATAGAAAACTTACAGAATACTAATGCAATCTCAAAGAGACTATTATTTGTACATAAGCCATGCTTCCTAAGTTGTCTTAAAATTTAGAAAGTAGTGATGATACACAAAAAGATAAGGAAACTTTTATCACACCAAACATAAATGCTGGTTATATGATTTTGATCCTCAGTCTGAATATTTCTATATTCTATTTATTTGGAAATTATGGTCTAATATATCACACTGAAAAGTCTAAACATGTTTTAGTGGAATTATATAAGAGTCCATGGGAAAATGTTGAGTCTGAGAAAGATTCTGTTCCCACAAATGAAACACTGTGGTTGGTCCTCAAGAAGTACAAAATGACACCTGTGGGGAGTGGGCGTGGCTGCATGGGCCAAAGATGGCGCCCTGGCTCTGTGCTTAAGCCCGGTGACCTCGCTTGTTTACCTCAGTCTCAATCATGCACAGTAAAAGCACTACGTGCACCTCGTTGGACAGGTTAGTGCAACATCTCGCGAGACCATTCTATCAGCCTTGGATGTGTGCGTCTACGATTGTGTGGTGTAAGGTGATGTGAGTGAGTGGAAAAGGGTAAGTGTGGATAGTCCCAGAGAACTGATGGACTGATTGATGATTGATGACTGACTGAAGCTGGGGAAGCTGTGAGAAACCTCCTAATAAAGAGAAGCGGCTGCTCTAAACCTGCTTTTGGAGTTGGTGTCGTTTATTCCCACTCTCTGCTGGTCATAGATTGGGGCTGCGACAGACACCGTCTTGTAACTATGATATTTTCACTCAGAACGTAAAGTATTTTCATTAAAAGATTTTCATTTTTCTCCCTTCATATTTTATGTATATGATATATATATATGTTCTTTGGGTTCGGCATGGAGAGGACATGATGCTCTTCTGCTCACAAATAAGCACCAGGGAATTTGGTAATATTAAATACGCAAAGTTTTTCTTCAGTGGAAGACATGTATACATGTCTTCTGACCAGGGGCTTGAGAGGGGATGTAGTTAATAGCGTGGTGAGCTCTGCTAAATGTGGGGTCAGGCCACACCTGAATTTCCCAGAGTCTAATGCTTAATAAAGATTCCTCCTCCCTAGAACTTTATTTTGAACATTGTTTCTTAGTTAATAGAATCCATGCTGATGGAAGATGTCACATGTACTTTATAATAACCTAAGTTACCTCTGCGATCTATAGGGCCAGACTATGGCTTCCTCACACTACCATGTTCTACCCTTATCCTGAGCATGGTTTCCAAGTCAACAGAATACATATTTATAGAAGAAGTCACATGTCTTTTGTTATGAGCTTCATTGTAAACATCCTTAAGCTTCATTACACACTGGATGTAGTTAAGTATCAACTGAAAGCCTTTTTTTTTTTTTTTTTTTTTCTTCATAATTGTGTTGCACTTAAATTTGTCCAAATGGAACAACTCAGTATCAGGCCTTGAAGTATAACACAGCACTGGCTATGGAGACATTGAATTACATTTCTTTCTTGCCTCACATGGATTGATGCTTTGCTAGCCCTGGTGTTTCCTGAGAACCCCGAAACCCCACCCTCACTCACAGCATGGGTGCATGTATGTGTATGTTTGTGGTTACAGAAGTCAGAGGTCAGCCTCTGTTCTCATTTTCTCTGCCTACCTTGATAGAGTCAGGGTTTCTCTTGTCCACTGATGTGGATGTGAGGTCAGATACCCAGCTAGTTTCCTAGGAGCACCCTGCGTCTGCTGCTCAACTTCTTGTAGGTCTGCACCAATATTACAGATGCTTCTACTACATTAGCTTTTTGGTCGGTTTGGGGCTTTAAACTCAGGATCTCAGGCTAGGACAGTTAAGTGCTTTACTTCCTGGGTTACTTTCGCAGCCCTAACAGCTATTTTGTTGTTGTTGTTGTTGTTGTTGTTGTTGTTTGTTTGTTTGTTTTTGTTTTTTTGAGACAGGGTTTCTCTGTGTAGCCCTGGCTGTCCTGGAACTCACTTTGTAGACCAGGCTGGCCTCGAACTCAGAAATCCGCCTGCCTCTGCCTCCCGAGTGCTGGGATTAAAGGCGTGCGCCACCACGCCTGGCCCTAACAGCTATTTTTAATGAATACTTTTAAAATGCGAATTCTCCATTTATCCTTCTTTAAGATTTCTTCAAAATGGGATTGTTTTCCTTCTGAGTTTTGAAACAATATTACTATTGCTGGTAGTAGCAAAACTATAATCTCTCTCTCTCTCTCTCTCTCTCTCTCACACACACACACACACACACACACACACACACACACACACACACACATATAGCAAAGGTGCAAGATAATTAAATAGAACCTTGGACTGAGTAACTGGCAGGAAAGATTGATTTATGGTTTTCTCTCATTTTTTATTGCTTTTTTTTAAGGTAAATAAAAAATAATTCCCATTCTTACATGTTTAAAATTTATACACTTTTGATTTTTATTTAATAACTGGTTACTTAGTTCTATGATTTTTATCAACAAACATTTGCTTATATTTTTAAGGAATTATGTATGTGCTTGGATTTGATTTTTCAGCTAAATAATTAAATTATTCATGCTTTTAATATCACTTTTTTCTTGCTTTCTTTCCTCCCCCCTAACTTAACTCTCTCATTGTTTCCACATGTAATTATACGCCCATTCCTTTTGAACTTACCATTTACAGTTTTCCTAATTACTTTTATTTCATTTGTTTATGTTGAATCAGACAGTGGCCAAGAGAATAGAATGTCACTTGACTCTATAGAGAATATGGTTGGATTGAAATTCCCAAGAAGAAAGGATAGAAACTTTCTATGTAATTTACATTATGTGATGGCAAAGTCATGGCTTTACATTGCATAGCAACAAAGACTACAGAAGCATTCCTAGTTCGGATCATTCCATTGATGTCTATCCACAGGAAAATAACGGAAGGGATTAAACAAGCACACGATTCTCTCATTCAAGAACATGTAAGTTAATGGGTATTGTTGGTATTATTAAACTTCTAGGAACCAGCCAACATGGCTCCACTTTCCTTGTTTGTTGTTGTTGTTTGTTTGTTTGTTTGTTTGAAGCTCAGGATCTTATCATGAATTCCAAGATGCTCCTAAACTTGCTGTCTATCAGCCTGCTACAGGCACAAATCACTATCCTTAGCCTAGCTGTACTTTTATTTTAGTCCCTGTATTTACTTAATTTTGATTAATATTTTATGAGTCTTTGTAGGATGCTTCTGAAAGGCTTTCTGATGACATGAGATGGTTATGGAAATAAATATAAAGAGACCAAGCAAGTAAGCTGCCCCACCTTTAAATTGACCTTGCTCATAGTCTTAATCATTCAAATACGAGGTCCTCAGGTGGTCCTCAGGTGGTCCTCAGGTGGTCCTCAGGTGGTCCTCAGGTGGTGCTCAGGTGGTCCTCAGGTGGTCCTCAGGTGGTGCTCAGGTGGTCCTCAGGTGGTCCTCAGGTGGTGGCTTAGGAAGTGTGGGCGTGATGAAGGAAGGATGCCCCTTGGCCCAGGGTTTGAGACTCCAAAGATGCAGGCTATTCTAAGAGCTCTCTGCCCTCTGTTTGGAATGTGCCCTCTCAGCTGCTGCTCCAGCCAAGATGCCTGCCTGCTGTTATGCTTTGCTACTATGATGCTGATGTAGTCATCCCTACAGAACAGTAAGCCCAGCGGAAGCCCTTCCTTCCATAAGTTGCTGTGGTCATGGTGTTTCATCACAGCAACACTTTGTAGGTAAGTATATAATTTAGGAAAAGATATACAACCTGTATAAAAAACAAACCAGCAAACCAACCAGAAATCTAAAACTCAAAATTTCAGGATCCTGGTCCCTACCTTTTTTTTTTTTTTTCTGTAAAAATCATTTGACTGGACTATAATCATTTATTTTTAATAACAAAATAGTTTGTCGACCAAAGCCGTGTTGTTACTTTTGCTTACTTTGTGGCTGCTAGAATTTGAAAAAAAAAATGACGTCATTGTAGAATGGAAAAAGAAAACTGGAAATTCAGTAAGCACAGGTAAGTTCATGAGCACTTTCCGTTCTGGTCACTGCTATGTCCTGCAGTGACATAATACTGAGTGCACAAAGGGAAAACAAAGCAGCTGTCACCTGTGCTCTCAGGATCTCTGTTTCCCTAGCTCCATAGCCAAGAGTTGGTTCACCTAGTCATCAAGGGGAGTGAAGCAGCTATGGCAATAGTCACCTAGCCATATATGGTGCACTGCCCATCTGTCAGTGACAATTGCTCCATTTAAAGAAGACAAGGGAGATGTGACTGAGTCACTGCTAAGGCCAAGGGTAGCTTTTACCCACAGCCTGCCATGTTGCTGTCCTGTCCCTTGATTTTCTAGACAAGCATTTTCCTGGTATATGTTTTCTTTCTATTATTAAAAGAATAATGCTTTTTCTTCTCTAGTTATCATTCTTTTTCTTCACATAAATGTAGAGACTTTAGTGCTAAAAAATCGAGATCCAGAATCAAGTCAATAACTATCAAAATGGCCGTAGAAACCCACTTTGATGAGGTTCCTCACAGCTCATCTGAAAATAAGGCTTGACAGTGGTGACAATAGATACATTTAACCCCATTTGGATCATTTTACTGTGGCTTTCTGCTACATGAAAGACAAAGAAGTGAAGTGCCTGGGTTGTTCTGACCTCTAAATCCTCTCAGGGGACAATTTGGCATGCAGAAACATAGCATTGACCCCATAGGTCACCAAAACATTTTTTTCAAAGAAGAAATATATAATCCCAGTTTGGAAAAACCTTCTATATAAACCCGTATCTATTTCTTCAGGTGGGCTATAAACTATTCCTGAATTATGGAACTTGGTTTCTAGCCTATATAGATCTCCAGAAGGAGCATATGGAAGCCTGCCCTCTATTTCTTTCTCTTTCTTCCTTCTTTCCTTCCTTCCTTCCTTCCTTCCTTCCTTCCTTCCTTCCTTCCTTCCTTCCTTCTTTCCTTTATATCATACTGATAACTTTTCCTTTTTTTCTCTTTCTTTTAAAGAGCATGGACATTAAGAGTTTTCCTTTCATCTACTTTACATGATGACAACCAGAGATTAACTCTAACACATTAAGTATAAATATACAAGAACATTATAGAAGCAACAATTATATAACTATGTATGATAAATGTAATATGAGGTTAGTAATAATTTAGTAAGTTACAATTTAAGACTGTTAACTTTTGCTGATAATGCATGTTTTTTTTCTCATTTTCCTTGTTTACTAGTATCTTTATTTTTTTTATTTTCAAACACCTCATGAAAGAGTTAGTATCAGCCTTAGATGCCAATGTTGATTATTTCCTGCACATGGGCAAGGGTTAGTAATCAAAAAGCTAAAAACAAAACAAAACAAAACAAAACAAAAAAAAAAAACAAAAAAAAAAAAAACCAAAAAAACCAAAACCCAAACCATAAACAAAAAGGGCTTTTGCTGTTGCTGTTCTTTGTTAGTTTGTTTTGTTTTTCTAATTTAAAAAATCATATGATAATAGTGAAAAATGCTTTTCTGTATCAAAGGTTTTGAGTAAGACAGACTCAGGAGAGGTATGATAATTAAACTGGTAGTTAGATATTGCCCAATGAGAAAGCGTACTCATTTTTCAATTTTTCTAAACTAATCTGCCAATGGGAAGTTACATTTAATTTTTGAAGTGATATACAATATTAATACATTTAATAATTGAATGAGAAATACTTTTGAAGTTGAATGTTGATATTTTCATATATAATTTCTCAATTTTTTTCTCAGACATATTATTCTTAAATGATGTGGAGCACTGTTGAAATCAAAATTTTTGTGTTGTTTCTCTCTACCAAAACCACCTTTCCAAACATGTTAGTTCAAGTAGAAAATAGCTCACTTGAATTTCAAAGGAGTTACAGTTTAGCATAATCCAGATATTATGTTTAAAGATGATGAAGTAAAAGTACCTACAACCCCTTCTTCTTTTTCCAGAAAGAAAACACGAGCAGTTAAAAAAAAAAATCTATCTTAAGTGAAATCGGGAAATAGCTATCAATAAAAATCAGAAATAGGAAAATATGTTGTCAAAAACAATGAACATTAGACATAGTCAGGGAAAGTATTATTATATGGTATCATACTATCATATCATAAATGGGAAGCCATCATAATGTAGCTCTCAAAACTACTGTAGAGATAACTGACAGGAACATAAAAGTCTTCAGAGCTTCTTAATCAATGAGAAAGATCGGCTGGGTGAGAAAATATATCCAAGACCCAACACACAGCAGCAGGCCATGCAAAGCATCATTCTGCCCATCAGACCTTCTAGCCAACAACATAGATGGTCTCCTACCACAGTGCAATGTCACTTTCCTGCATACATACCTGCACTTTATCTCTCTAGGCAAAAAGACACGGTTTATATCTAAAGTGTTCTTTAGAGCTAAATTATAATGGCTTCCCACATGATATAATAATATGATATCATATAATAACCCTTTCCCTGGCCATGTCTAATATGTACTTACATATAGCAATAAAAAAAATAATCTCCAACAGCTCATACTAACATTGTTCTTAAAACATCAAAAGCCAGGATAAAGAAAAATCCTCCACTAAAATCTCAAATATTCTAATAAAATGAAAAGAAAAACTATAATCCTGTAGGCCAGAAGAACATGGAAATATAAAGCTAAATGAAAAGAATTCCACAGAAGGATCTTTCCTATAACACTGCAAGAGCTTTAAAGAAACATCTTTTTAAAAACTTAATTGTTTTATTTGTTTACCTAGCAGCTGTTGCCCCCCTCCCAGTTCCCCCTCCCACAGTTCTTCATCCCATTACCTCTCCCCTTTTCCTCCAAAAGGGTGCTTCCCCCTCTCCTCAAGGGCAATCCCCTCCCCTGGGGCTTCAAATCTCTACACGATTACATGCATTCTGAGGTCAGACAAGGCAGTCCTCTGCTACATATGTGCCTGGAGACTTGGACAAGCTCGGGTATATGCTCTTTCGTTGGTTCCTTAGTCTCTGGGAACTCCCATGGGTCTGGTTAGTTGATAAAGTTGGTCTTCCTATGGGGTTATCATACCTTCAGCTCCTTCAGCCCTTCCTCTAAGTCTTCCAAACAGGTCTCTGACCTCAGTCTAATGGTTGGTTGGCTATAATTTGTCTTAGTCAGTTGCTAGTGGAGACTTAAAAAGACATCTTTTTTTTTTCTTTCCATTTTTTTATTAGATATTTTCTTAATTTACATTTCAAATGTTCCCTCCCCCCCCCACCCTGCTCACCTGCCCACCACTCCCATTTCTTGGCCCTGGCATTCCCCTGTTTTGGGGCATATAAAGATTGCAATACCAAGGGACCTCTCTTCCTAGTGATGGCTGACTAGGCCATCTTCTGCTACATATGCAGCTAGAGACACGAGCTCTGGGGGTTCTGGTTAGTTCATATTGTTGTTTCTCTTGTAGGGTTGCAGACCCCTTTGGCTCCTGGGGTTCTACCTCTAGCTTCTCCATCTTAACATTCATATAATTGCAGAAGTTTTAACTTTCCTAAAAGTGGAAAACCTAAAATCTCATGCACATTTTCAGAGAGAAAAACATAGTAAATTATTTATAGAGCAAAAGCAAAAAGAAAAAAGAAAGGGGAAACAAACCAACAATGTAATGAATCTCATCCCTTTTATATGTGAATTTGGGATAGAATTTGTTTCCTTGATGTCAATTAAAATTCAGTCAAAGGCAAATGTAAAAATAGTGTTTTTTTTTAAGGTCTTTCTTATGAGGAATTGCATGTGTTTTTGCATTTCTTTTGTCTGATTATGAACTCCATCAAAAGATGCATATCAACTACTTCATATACTCTGTGCTGGCTAGTTTAATATGAACTCCACAGAAACTGGAGTCATTTGAGAAGGGGGAACTGCAACTGAAGAAATACTCTCATCAGATTGGCCTCTCGGTAATGCAATGGTACCTTTCCTTAATTAGTGATTGATTTGGGAGTCCCGAAATTACAGTGGACAGTGCCACTGCTAGGCTGGTAGCTCTGGATGCTATAAGAAACAGGATGAACAACTCATGGCAAGCAAGCCAGCAAGTAGTTTCCATGGCTTTGCTTTCAACCTCTGCCTCTTGTTTCATGCTTTGTGTACCCACCCTGATGTGCCTTAGGGACAGAGTGATCTGTGGAGTAAATTCCACAGGTTGCCTCTGTCATGATGGGTTTGTTTGTTTGTTTGTTTTCTCAGCAATAGAAACCTAACTGGGACATGTTCCCAGGATAAGAAGGAAACAGATTTTGTATTTCATTATCATTATTGCTTTAAATTTTGAATAATTATAGACATTGTTAATTCCTCTTTCCCTCTGATTTATGTTGCTGCTTCTGCCTCTTTATACAGATGACCATTGCATCTCTTAACGTTTCCTTATACTTTAATTATGAAAGGAATACCAGTTTTGCAGAACTAGGGCCTCATGTGTGAATTGGAAACATTTTTGATCTGTGAATTTAGTTTGTGGTATGTGCCTTGAATTCAGTTTCCAACTGACTTTCATAGAACTTGATATGTAATGATTGACTTCATCTCTATATTTTAGGTTTATTACCCAGTTACTTGAGGAAATAGTTTTTGACTTTCAAGTAATTTTGATTTTCACCTGTTTGGGGAAAAATATTTCTAATTGGATTACATTATGCAAGGGGAGTTTAACTAATAAAATCTTCGTTTTTAATTTGAGGTGAAGTAAGTGCAAAGGTATGGCTCAGTGGTTAAGAGCACTGGCTACACTTCCAGTGGTGCTGAGTTCAATTCCAGCAACCACATGGTGGCTCACAACCATCTGTAATGAGATTTGATGACCTCTTCTGATGTGTCTCAATATATAATTAAATAAAAAGAATCCTAGCTGAGTCAGAAAGATAATACTGGGCCACAGAGACCAGTAAAATTGAACAAACCCTTACTGAAGCTGAGCCACACCTCCCCATAAGAAATTGCCCTATACATAGAAAGCCTTTTAAATAATGTTCACCTGTTTTAATACACCTATTGCCAAACATTTTGCCTTAAAGTCTTTCATTGTTTAATTTCATGGCTGAAAGTGTTCTGAGGTTTACAGAACCTATTGAATCTCCTGCCTGAAATTGTCCTTGAGTAGGGCATGTGGACTAGTATATTTAGGAGTAGTATATTTAGGACTGAAATTCTATATATAAATATGTTAAATAGTCAAGTTTTATTTATCTCTTCTAGTGCAGGGAATTGAACTCAGGCCTTGTGCTTGCTAGACAAGTGCCCTACCACTGACCTACATCCGCAGCAGAATGTTGCAGTTTATTTAGTAGACAGTGTTTCATGTGCCCTGCTAAATCCAGACATGACCTTCGTACTTTCCACTAACTCATCAGATTGGAGTTAGTGGCCGCAAATAAATATAATCATCCAGGCTGTGTCTGCACAGAACAGATGGGTATCCACGAATACACTCAGAAAGCCTAACTTGGAATTTTAAAGAGTTAGACGCACTGTTAATGCTTTCTGTTGTTGCAAGCTGCAACTGCTGTGGGCTTCTGGGTTTCTGGTACTGCCCAGGAAGCAGTCTTTTGTGTTCTTATTTTAAGTTGTTTTATTGTGTTTCTTTGAATTCAGCTCAGTTATTCACAAATGGGAATGACTACCTTAAACCATTT
Source organism: Mus minutoides (assembly GCA_902729485.2). Classification (NCBI taxonomy): domain Eukaryota; kingdom Metazoa; phylum Chordata; class Mammalia; order Rodentia; family Muridae; genus Mus; species Mus minutoides. The sequence goes on from LR753570.1 coordinate 141,169, forward strand.
ACATTCTACTTTTTTTAAAGTCACTTCTACTTTTAAAGGTAACATGCATACAATCCCAATTACAAAGCTATTGTTGCATGCATAGTATCCTATTATTTTACACAGGTTAAAACACTATTGGCCCCATTCTGACAATCAGGAAGTTGAATGCATTTTCTTCTGGGGTTATTTACTGGCTTTGTGTTGATCAATGCAAACCTTTCCTTTGACCTCTTCATACTCAGATTTAAAGGTTCACTGCATCCTGGGAATGCCAGTGGTTTTTACATGAGATACAGAAGAGGAAATCCATCACAGTAAAATAGAGAGATCTCGGAGAGTTTACAATTTGGGCTAGGTTTGCATCTTACTTTTCTTTACATGCATGACCATATTGATTAAACACAGGAGGTGCTTTCCTGGCTATCACATCCATTTTTCAGTCATTATAAATGCCTTATAACTGCATCTTCATATACGCACTGCATGAGATAAGGATGATATTGCAGAGAACAAAGCAGACAAAGCTGGGGCTTACATAGCTCTCGCTCCTCCATAAAAGAAAACTATTGAGTTGGCTATTATATTAAACAAATTGCTGTGTTAATTTTGCATATTCCTTAAATCCTGATAAGACAGCTGCTTTCATTTCTCTGGATTTGATAAACAGAAATGTTCTCTCAGTAATATTACTGTTAAATTGAGGGTAAGTTATGAATTTAAAAGTGGCTTCTTGAACAAACAGTTTTTTTTTTTCATGGTGCAAACAAATTAGGAAATTATTAATTGTATTGTAATAAAGTATATTATAGCTATTTGATAAACTGACCTCAATAAAATATGAAAAGAGAGATTCTTATTTCAAAGACCTCTTTATTCGTGAAGAATACTTACCTGGGAAAGTAGCAAGGGTAGGTTTATTTTCACTGCTTGATAACAAACAGCATAATATTTTAGTTTAATTCCTATAATTCCAAGTCTTCACAAAGCCATAAGCTGTCTTGATACACCGTCCAACTTTCACACAAAATAACACATTAATAAGAATAAAAGAAAAAGTTCAATATTTTAAAATCTTGCAGTCTTCTATACTCATTCGGGTGACAATTTATATACACACAGCAAAATATCTTCCTTAATCACTTTCATATTCTTTATGAAGTCAGTAAATATGTTTCACTTGCAAAATAGTTTCATTAAACACTTCAGGATGAAAAGTTGTATGTCTGAGCATGAGTCAAGAGTCAAAGGATGCTGTTGAGTTTTTGATTGTACACATATATTTTCTGGAGAGAACAAATATTGTATTATGGTAGAAAGCTCTAAACTTTTGAAATAAGAGTCTTTAAAACTATCCTCTTTAGATGGTCTTGCCATGTTTTGGACCATTCTGTTATTGTTGGCAATAACAGAAAGGGTGTGCAGTAGGCAGATATTAACAAGCTAATGTATGCTTGGGATTTATATTCAGGAGACTCAGTTCACAAGTTGGACAGAAGGAATACTACATTATTCCTCAAGATCAAACAAGCTACCGATGCAAACAGACTAGACAATGTTCTTTCCTAGGGACATAAAAGAGCTGAGTCTTGGTGATATTTTTTCCATCTTGGATCTATTCATATATTTTATTTTTAGAATAACATTATAATTATTTTTATGTGGTCCTTGAAATCAACTGAGACTTCATATATTACAGGAAGCAATGCACCACTGACCTGGTCCTTAGGCCTTTGTTCTTAGAGACACATTCTTGCTCTATAGCTCTGTCTGGTTTTCAGCTAGCCATGATCCTGTCTCTGCTTCTAACTGCTGGAAACTATCATGAAAAGTCACAAGCTTTATGTCTAAACAATAATATACAGATGCACATGCAGCTGAGGTTAGGTGAATTTTTAGTCACGGGATAGACAGGGAAACATTATTTAAAATTCAAAGCATTAATTTCTATTAGCTTCATAATTTATCTAATACTGCAATGATGTTAGATTAAACAAGGTTATTTGAAAAATTGAGAACCATAAGGTGTAAACTATCATTGAAACAGTAGAAAAACTGACATTATCAAAGCAGATATATGTTCTAAAATATATGCTAATATGATATTTGAGAAAGCATCTATCATGTTTCTACTTTGAATTTGGGATATAGAAACAAGCAGTGTGGGAAATTCAGAAATTCAATAATTAATCTTCTTACTAAGAAAACTGAATCCAGTAGAGGAGGTAAATGGCTAGTCCAATAGTTTAAAGGAAGGAGCAGGGCTGGGGGTGGGTATCAGGGACTTTTGGGATAACACTTGAAATGTAAATGAAGAATTTCTCTAATAAAAAAAATTAAAAAAAAAAAAAGAGGCCCTTTATTTATGGAGCTCCGGGCCGATATGTATCTCCCGCAGGAAGACAGAGGAATTGACCTTGAGGCACAAAAGCTAGGGGTTTATATAGAGGAAGGGTCGGGGGAAGGGTAGAAATTGGCGTGGTTACACATAATTAATCAATTTAAATACCAGCAGCTTATTCATCAGCAAACAGTACATGCAGGTGTCAGCACTCTGAAAGGGGGGCTGGGGGGGGCGGGTGCTTATCTGGGGTAGTAGAGCATCTGGCTAATCTTAAACCAAACCATATAAGGAAGACAAAGAAGGCAAAGAGGCATCAGCTGATGAGCTAACTAGTACCTGGAACAACTTAACAGCTTTTGTGTAGGCATATCCTTCCTCAGGCCTGTACTTTGCCCTACATCAGGCTTTCCAGCACAAATTTTGAATTCAAATTTAATTTTCTTTTCTTACACTAGTGTCTCTGTTTATGGATATAGATTCATAAGATACAATACATAAATGAACTTAGATAACATTTTTTTTCCTGAAAAAAATTAGATACCACATATTTTACATGCCTTGTTAATGAAATTTTAACTACCTACTGTTTTCCTTCAAGAAGGAATAATTTCAGATACAGATAATTTGGGAAACTCAAAGTTGTTTGAACAACAGACAAGCTATTTGTTTCTAAATATTAACTATTTAGTTTACAAGACTGTTTTATTTGCTTTCCTAAGCTTAGTAATTACATTTAGAACATCATTTTACGTTTAAACCAAAGCAGAAAATTGATTTGTGATAAAACAATGCAATAAATAAGATATAAATGGGGAAAAAGGAATACAGATAATCTTGAAAAACTTGACCTTTTAATGAATCCTTGTGATTATATTTTGATTGAAAGCAGTCACTACCAAAAGGAATATATACATGAACTTCCTAAGTACATGTCATTAACACTTGTCCTGTTTTATATGCATGAGAATGGGTTTGAGATAGTAACTGCTTTATTAAAATAATAATGAATAATTAATATCCTTGTAATGTATTAAATTATCTAACAAAAAGCCCACTAGTCATAACACTTGGGAATATTGATGCTGCTCACTTTGATTGAACACTCTAATCCAGCACATGACCCTTCCTAATATACAACTTTCCAAACTAAAGTTGTCTTTGAAAAATGGTGAATTCTTCATAGCAAAACAATGTAAATCCGATTTGTTCTAAGTAGGAAACAACTAAACAATTCTACTCTCATCCATACCAACATGACATGAAGTCTAATATTGAAGGTTTAAGGGCCATAAAACATCCCACCATACCTTAATTCCTTCATGCATTTGATAGTATATCAAGAATTTTTTTTGATAAACATTATTATCAGGGGGCTTAGCCACCACAGTCATGGTATTGTAACAGTTATGTTAAAGGGCAGTGAATAAAAACTTATCTGTTCTACCAGAGACTCATTAAAGTAGGAATAGCACCTAAGATAATGATAGTGGTTTCAAAGTTGCACATATATAGTATCAAATAACAGCAAACAAATAAATTAAATTAAAAACAGTAAATTAAATAGTAAATTAAATTATTTAAATAGTAAATTAAACAATAAATTAAATAAATAAAGAAGCTCCTCAATCTCCTTCTGGGCAGCACTATATTTCTGTCTTAAAAATGGCGGTCATTTAGTGGACTCATATAGACATACGCCATGTTTCCACCGTCCCTCACTCATGCTACCGAGCTCAGACTTCGGCACAGCCCTACTGATGATCACAAGGACCAACAAAGGGAACACATATGTTCATTTCATTTGATTCCTAAGCTCTTTGCTTTTAACTGACAATTTAATTTCCTGATTTCTTTTTTTTTTAATTAGATATTTTCTTTATTTACATTTTAAATGTCATTCCCTTTCCTAATTTCCCCTCCAAAAACTCCCTATCCTTTCCCCCCACCCCCTGCTTACCAACCTAAGCACTCCTGCTTCCTGGACCTGGCAGTCCACTATACTGGGGCATAGAATCTTCACAGGACCAAGGGCCTCTCCTCCCATTGATGACCCACTAGGCCATCCTCAGTTACATATGTGGCTAGAGCCATTAGTCCTACCACATGTTTTCTTTGGTTAGTGGTTTAGTCCCAGGTAGTTCTGAGGGTACTTTTAGTTCATATGGTTGTTCATCCTATGGGGCTTCACACCCCTTCAGCAACTTCAGCAACTTTCTCTGGCTCCTTCATTAGGGACCCTGTACTGTGTTCAGTGGATGGCTGTGAGGATCCACTTCTGTATTTGTCAGGCACTGGCAAAGCCTCTCAGGGGACAGCTATATCAGGCTCCTGTCAGCAAGCTCTTATTGGCATCGTGTCTGGTTTTGTGGTTGTATATGGGATGGATCCCCAGGTGGGGCAGTCTCTGGATGGTCATTCCTTCAGTCTCTGCTCTGAACTTTGTCTCTGTAACTCCTTCCATAGATATTTTGTTTCCCCTTCTAAGAAGGACCAAAGTATCCACAAATACTGGAAAAATGTTAGCCAGCTACTGGGTTTAATTCTTGCTTTACTGGCTATATATATGTGCAAAGATGTACTGTGTCGATGATACACATTTATTTTGCTTAGTGATTTGCACACTCTTCTCCCACAACCCTTATCACTACGTAGGATAAACATCACCATGACTGTCATCAACATACTCTCATACAGCAGTGAATATTTTATAAATATAAGTACTTGAAGTGGTGCTGGGTCAAAGTTACAGGAGCATATCTAAGATTTAAGCTTAGTTTCAAATGGGTCAATGGCATTTTTCTACATGGATATAGTTTGTTAGTTTTGAAGTAAAAATTCTAGAACATATTTCTTTGCAATGCTAATTTTTGAGCTATTTGGATCACAATAAGTTTACTCAAGTTACCTCTACAAGTCGCACAATTAGGTAGTTAAATCAGTGACAGGAGCATTTGCATTAGTTATTTGTTACAAGTTAACAATAAATTTAGTATATTTTAGAAATATTTATAATATGATCACAGAGTCACAAACCTCATTTTTGGGTATTATTATCCAGGATATATTATATGTCTTTAATACATTTCAAGATATTTGGTTCTACCCATTTGAGAAGCAGTTCAATAATAAAGATGTATTGTTCACCAAGTGAGAACATAAAGATAAAGACTCTGATCTATGTAATATATTAGTATGACCTAAATAAAACCATGGAATGAAATACAAAACAAAACATGGAATGGTGGCCATGTAAGACAATGTACCAGGGCACTGTGGTGAGCATGTGCAAAAATATTTCAGTAATTAAGTGATCCTTGTGATTGAACAGTGACAGGAAAGGGGAAGGATACGCAGGGGGGTTTTGGTGTCTTTCTGACTACCATGCAGATTAAACATCAAACATGCTTTTAAATTGCTAGAGAGTTAGGCCATGCCAGGGCTCCCATAAGACCCTCATTCCAGAATGCAACATTTCCTGCTTATTTTTCTTGCATCAAATATTTTCCAACTCATTTCCCTTCCTCTAAAGCATTTTTAGTTTTATTTTAAAATAAAACTTCATTATTTAAAAAACACATTTTAAATGGGCATGGTGGTGCACACCTTTAATCCCAGCACTCGGGAGGCAGAGGCAGGCGGATTTCTGAGTTCGAGGCCAGCCTGGTCTACAAAGTGAGTTCCAGGACAGCCAGGGCTATACAGAGAAACCCTGTCTTGAAAAACAAAACAAACAAACAAACAAACAAAAAACCAACAACAACAAACAAACAAACAATCCCCCAAAAGATTTACACTCAAAAAATTAACCAGACACAAAGTCTATGCAACTGACTGGACTCTGTAAGGTCAGGGTAGCTATTGAGAATGGAAGCTGTGTGGCTTTGCATTGGATTTTTATACTTTCACTATGAAATATATTTCTATGTAATTGTCCACCACCAAAAACGAAGACTCTATGACAGAATCAGAACAAGAAGAAGTAGGAAAACAAAAACAAAAACAAAAAAAGTAAGGGTATTAATAATAGGAGAGATTTTTCAGATGAGGAAGATTATGTGATTTCCTTGTTTTTATATTGTGGGAAAAAATGTATTATCAGTGCTCCCCTGTCTAGTTATGCTCCATTTTCACATTTTATTAAAAAGAGAAAATAACTTTACTTTTTCCTATTTAATGTTGAGTACACTCCAACTAGCTTTTAAAAAATATATAATAAATTTTAATGAATTAGTATGTAATTAATTAATATATAATTACATATTAATTTATATTGTAGCATAACATATACTGTATATTATATATAGTATACTATACATGAGTATAAAATATTAGTATATATTAAAACATTAATTATGTACTGATTTATTAATGATTTATTTTAATTAATTGACATAACTGATTAATAAAGATTTTAAATTATATAATTATGTATTATATGTTATAGAGAGATAGATATAAATTGTTTACTCATAAGTAATTTCTTTTTTATTGTATATTTTCTTTTTTTAAAACATCAACAAAAACAAAAACAAAAAACAAACCACCAACAACAAAAAAACCCATGCTTCCAAATTACAGTTATTTTCATGGTCCAAGTGCAACAAGCACTCACTTACCACTCCACACACCTAATCACTCCATCAATGTCCTAACTCCAGGGATTCATTTTTTCTCTATCTAATGGGCTGCTTAATTTCAATCTGGTTTTCTGCTTACCTGGCATCTTCTGAGCATCACCACAGAGCCCCTCAGGATTCAGCCATTACAGACCATCTTTTCTCTCCAGTCATAGTTGGGGGGAAATGATAGCAGTATCAGAGCTTAAAGAAACATCTACCTACTGATGCCAGGCAAATTCACATCTTCCAGCCTACTATGTCTTTGTTTGTGCTTGCTCTTGCGATCTCTCTCTCTCTCTCTCTCTCTCTCTCTCTCTCTCTCTGAGATAAGGTCTGATTATGCACTCCTGGCTGGCTTGAACTCATGCTGTAGAACAAGTTGACTTCAGACTCATAGAGATCCGCCTCCCCTGCCTCCCACATTTGCTACAGGAAGCCTGATTTGTATATGTGAATTTTGAATGGAATTGATTCATAGGTACCAGGAAACTAATATAACTAAAACTCACTTCTACAAAATTTTCTCATGCTGTCTTTGTTCCCATCTCAGTAGTTGACACATCAAACCAACCTCCCTCCCTCCTTCCCTTCCCTTCCCTTCCCTTCCCTTCCCTTCCCTTCCTCCCTCCTTGCTTCCATCCATCCACCCTGCCTTGCTTTCTTCCTTTCCCCCTTCCTCTTCTGCCACTCTCCTTTCACTTTTGTTCATTTATTCATCTGGCCTTTCATTCTTTGAGGCAGTGCCTCATTATGTAGCCCTGGGTAGCCTCAAATCCATGACATTCCTGCTTCAAAATCCCCAGTCTCCTCAGGCTTCTGTTACAAGGACTAGCTAAACACAGTCCCTTTTCAACTTCTATCTGACATTCAGAGTTAATGTATCAAAGAAATCCTGTAGGCTATGTCAAAAGTACACTTCCCAGACCTCCCCTGCTGTCCCCTCTATGCAACGGCTCCTGGAAAGCCATCATTTTCTTTCTCTGAATTGCTATTATGGGTTATTCTTACTTTTATCTTTCAGAATTCCAGTCAGTTGTAATAGAGCAGCCAGGAAGATCTCATTCAGGTTAAGTCAGAACCTAAAAATTCCCCAATCTTCTAACATCCACAAAGAGCAACAGGCACATTTCTCTTGCTGTCAGCTTTCCTCAGTCTTCCTGTCAGCAGTCTTCACCAGTCAAGCCCAGTCCCCAGTATTTCCTGTCTTTAGCCTACACCTCATCACATTTGGGGTTTACTGTCTTCTCCTCATGAGTATCTCCCACAAAATGTCACTGCACACTTATTTACATCTTAAGGTCTTTCTTCACACTCAAGATCTCATGCGTCCTCCTTTAAGGTGTACTTCTGGTCCCTAGCAATACTTCTTACATTCTTTTTTTCTAAGTTTCTCAACACAGCTTACCGTTTGCATAATTTATCTCTTTTAGCTGTTCTTGCTTCTAGAATAAAAACTCTCAAGGGGCAAGACTTTTGTGTGTTTTACACACTTTTGTGAGCATTTATAGTTGTGTTTGGAACCTGGTGGCCATTTAGTAAATATTTGTTCAAAATAGCCAGCTTTTGTGGCAGAAACAAAACAAAAAAACTAAGGAAACTGAAAAAAAAAATAGTCAGGCCCTAAAAATTATCATAAACACAGAGCATGTAAAGTCCTATTATTCAATCTATGCAAAATTACAGAGGTTCATTGGTTCTTTAGCATTATGTTTGTGTGTGCATGCATGTTCACATACTGTGTGTGAGCACGTGTGTATGTGTTGGAGTGTGTGTGTTTGACTGTATGTGTGTAAGTGTGAATGCCTGTGTATGTATATATGTGTGCGCACGCATGTGCACTGCAGTGCATGTGTGTATGAAAGAGGAGGAAGACTATATGGAATAATTTCTAGGCCTCCACTCTCATTTGGGTTCCAGGAAGCAAACTCAGATCTTCTTGCTTCCAGGAAAATTGATTTCACCGACTGAGTCATCTCACTGGTTAGAGGATCTTATTTCATTATTTTTCTTTACATACATATGGATATGTATGAACATGCTCTTTCACATAAGAACATTATTCATACATGTAAAACCCTGACCCAATATAATATTTTCATGGCCTTCAATAATAATGGGACACCTAACAAAAATAAAACAAACCATAAATCTATCTATCTATCTATCTATCTATCTATCTATCTATCTATCTAACCATGTGCAAAATAAACAATAGTTAATCATCTCAATATGCTACTTCACTTTAAAAACTAAATTTAAGGGGCTTTTTGTACCAAAACTATTTTGAATTCAAAGTACAAACAACATTACAAAACAGTACAAATATTTCAATAATAATATAGCTTTATTTTTTCCCATGCATGAGTTTGGACCAATAAACTATGTACTGTAGAAATCTCTGGTCTTTCCTTTAGAGTAACATTATCATCATCAGTGGGAATCTTTTAGTGAATTCATAATACTGATTGTGTAGTTGTACAACATCTGCCTTCCACTGGCTGGGGATGTCTTCTGTAACTGGGAATTATTTGTCAGTAGTGTTAACTTCTGTTAACTTGTGTGTGTTACGTTTGTTTTGCACCTTTAGGTTTCTGATACAGATGAAAATATTCCCTGCTTGTCATAAATGGACACAGCTGTCTTGTGGGGTGTAAAAGAAACAGATGCTTCCAAAAACTCCAGGAGGCAACACAGCTTCACAATTGTCACTAACTTAAATGACTAGAGTCATTTCATACTGATCCTAAAATGAAGTACCACATAAAATGCTTGAATGACAATTTCTATTTCTTAAGATCATTTCAGGGCTCTTAAGCTAGACTTCAAGTCTCTAAAATGTAAACTTTATGTAATAAACTTTAAAAAAAAACCTTCATGATAGTTTTTCCTTCAGTGTGAGATCTTATGGTTCAAAGAGACATCAGAAGGACCTTGGAAGTTAGCTTCTGAATTTTAATAAGAAAAACTGCTAAGTACTAGGAATACTGGCCTTCAAAACACACAATGACTCTGATTGAAGTCATTTTAATCTCACATCAGCACATCTACTGCAATATCCAAACATATTATAAGACAGGTACTGGATAAAAGAGGAGGCTGAAAGATTGTAAGAGCTAGCGGCAGTAAATGACTTCAGAAAGCAGTATTTTCCTGACACAGACTGAGGCACACTGGAACTCACAGAGACAGTGACAGCATGCCCAAGCCCACAGTTTCAAGCCACACAAATCTCAGCACTGAAGAGAACTGGGCACCCCTAACACAGAAGATATTTGCAATTAAGACATGTTGCAAAAGGGGAAACCTGTTTCTTTTCTGATTGAGTGTCACAGAACCTATCAACCACCTTCCAGGATAGGTCCCAAAGCCAGGAAGACTGGCTGAACAACCAAACAAAAACCTATGACTTGTCCTGAGTGTATGGAATGTAAAAACACATTTAAAATTGGCAAACATTATTGTGTTTATGAACTCTGCATTCTTGCTGGAGTCTGAAATATATGGCCAAGTGATTGGAAAGATATGCATGAAAATGTCGGTAATCAAAGACAATATTTGAACAACTGCCCAGGCCTCCACTGGACAGTTCCACACTGCTTCCTGCTTGTCCCAATAACGACTGCAGCTGTTTGAATCATACAAAAAACTTCATTTTTGTATAAGTAGATAAATACTAAATTAAAAGGAGAATAAGAGAGCGGTAGGATGGTCCAGCAGGTTTAGGCACTTGCCTCCTTGATGGTCAACCTGAGTTCAATGAATGGGAAACACATTGTTGCTCTTTGTCCGTTTCATCTGTACCTTGACAAATGCAAGTACATGCATAACCCACAGGCACAACAACACACATGTTCACACACACATGCACACATGTGCATGTACAAACATACTATATAAATATGTAAGTGAGGGTTCTATGTGTACTTTCAAAGCTCAAAAACTCTTACCAAGACAAGAAAATTGAGAAGAAATACATTTCTGTGGGAAGGGATGAGTTTTCTTAGGAACTTTAAAGCTTTGAGGTATGTGCCCCCAGGAAGAAAGACTAGTAGGTGCCCCCAGGAAGAAAGGCACAACATCAAATACAGGAACTCATTGTTTATGGTACTGAGTTAAGACAGTTTATATGCCTGTGGATCACTTGAGGATGTAGTTAGGATGCGTATGAAAAGAGAAAGACAGGTTAATAGTGCAGAGGAGTAGGGGAGGGGGATGAACGATCAGGTATAGCAATTCATAGAAATGGAATTGGAGAAAGCATCTTATAGAAATAAAGATACAGGGAGATTTAAGTTGGGTGTGGGGGATGAAAGCGACACAGGAGTTAGACCACCATTCAAATAGGAATCAGAATTTTAATGGCATTAAACATAGATGACTAAGGGTGGGAGAGATGTAAAAGAATTCACACTTACCTGACCAGGCAAGTAAAGACCTACAAAAAATTGGTCCTTGTTTCTGGGCATTAAGTAGGGGGAGATAGGCTTATTTATTAACTAAAGACTGGATACTTTTCTGTGTGGGATAAACAATATTCCACTCATTTAACGAAAAATCATTGCAGCACATGACAGCTGTAGATCTCAAAGATGAAGAAGCACCTGCCTTGTGTTGTTCCTTTTTATTCAAATGCTTCAGAGAGTAAAACATACCCTTGTCAATCTTTTATAGAAATACCATAATTCCCTCTGAAATTCATCTTTCCTCAGAGAGTTGGTTTTACCTTACAATCTTGTGAAATAGAAAGACTGAGAGATTATGTAAAATGTCAAGCAGTTCCTTGAATTTTTACTATGTTTCTTTTCTTTTCTTTTCTTTTCTTTTCTTTTCTTTTCTTTTCTTTTATTTTCTCTTTCTTTCTTTCTTTCTTTCTTTTCTTTCTTTTTTTTAATTGGCAAAATAAAGTAACTTTGTTTTGTTTTCTGTTTGTTTGCCTGGGGGAAAGAATTGGAAGTTTCATTTGGACCAGATAGAACTGCAACTGATAAATAATTAAATCTACCTTTCATCTGAGAGAAAAAAAAATAGGTTTATAAAAATGTTTGAGGGCCCACAAATGCATAGCTCTGAGCACAAATGTAGATGCAGAGTAAACAGAATCAAAAATTAAAATTCCTACCAATCCAAGTAGCTGCCTCTCTCAAAGAGAGGCACCTAAGGGAAGTGGGAGCAAGGGCTAGGGAGGGAGAGGAATGATTGTGGAGGAAGAGAGGGAGGACTGAGAAGAAAGGGAGGACTGGGTAGGGAGACAGAGGATTCGAAAGAGAGGGAGGACAAGGAAAAGAGAGAATGAATTGGGATGGGAGAGGGAGACTGAGAAGGCAGAGGAAGAAAAGGATGCATAGATGGAGGTTCATCAGCTAGATGCTCTAGCTGTGGGTTCCTTTCTTACTCATTAAAGCAAAGGCTGAGGGGCCTGGTATTTCACAGGAAGCTGCAGTGACATTAAAAGGCTGAGTTTTAAGATCTAACTCCCAACACAGTTTCATGGTGCTTGATCTGTGTGTAGGGGGGTGTGCAGTTGAGAAAGGTGAAGTCACACCCAGAGAAACCCACATGAAGTGTGTTTTTGTCATTTCCTTAACAGTCCGTGGGTTGAGAGCCTCCCTATAGCAAAATGTGAGGAACTAGATTTTAGTTAAAAGAACAAACCTTAACTTTATTTCCTGAGTTTGCTGCTCTTTTAGCTTAATCAATCAGAGAAACTACTTCCTCTTCCTCCTTCTCTCCCTCCTCTTCCTCTTCCTCCTCTTCCTCCTCTTTCTCCTCCTCTTCTTTCTCTTCCTCCTCCTCCTCCTCCACCTCCCTCCGTTCCCCCTCCTGGGAGAGGATAGCAGTTACTATAGAGATAGTGCTGAGACCAAGTGACAGTTGAAAGCTCAGCCTTAAATGACACATCTCCATCACTCCCATCAGAACTCAAGGAACATTACAAAGAGGCTGAGATGTGTGTGAGCCAGAGGATGTGAAGGAGTGGTGTGGCATGATGCTATTCTGACAGGCACACTGCACTCACGAAGTCACAGAACATGCCATATCTTCACAGGATCTACACTTGGTTGGTGCATCAGTATTCCATCATCAAGAGAATTCAGGGCTCATAAAGCTCCACTTTGCTTTGGGGAGGTATAGTTAATGGTTGCAGGAAGAGATGGATACATTTTCTTCAATGGTATGGCTATTAGTAAGTTGTCCATGATTTTCAAATAGCCCCTCACCCATTCATGAAACATTAAATCACTGAGTCAGTCTCTCTCTCTCTCTCTCTCTCTCTCTGTCTGTCTCTGTCTTTCTCTCTAATACACACACACACACACAAACACACACAAATAAAGTGAAAATAAAATCATTAAAACGAATTGGAGAAAGAATACTATATGGTATGAGGGAAGAGATTGCAGGAGCAGAATAACAAACAGGGTATAAATATGATTCAAATGCATTCTATATACATATGAAAATATCATAATGAAACAATTATTACATATAATTAATATGTGCTAAGCAAAATAAGAGAAGTGGTCATAGAGATGGTAATTGATCTGAAAATACTAACTTAAACTACAACTTGTTCATCAAGCCTCCCTCTCCAAGTGAGTCTCTCTCCCCAGTTTGCAGCTTTGTTTTGGGGGCAGGGAAAAGAACTGGGGCCTGGATTTAAAAAAAGTTGGTCCCTGGAACCCTGGGCTGCCAGGGTGCATTTTACCCCAGCCTATTGCTTTGTTGCCTTTGTTTTCCAGATCATGAGGTAAATCTCTCCAGCACATCCCCATCATAATAATGTGATCCAATATGTGAGGAGGAGTAACCAGGAACTCACTGAGAACACCAGCAAAAATCCTTTCACCTTTAGGCTTTTCTCTGATGTTTATCACATCCATAAGAAAGCTGATTAAATACCTTCTCACTTCTTTCACCAAAGGTGCTTTTCTCATTCTTTCAGATCATACGCATTAATCACAACATCAAACATTGAATAAAGAGCCTGAGTTATTCCACAGGAATAGGCAAGTATATGGAAGTGAGTAAAGAGAGCACATATTTTTGTTCCTGGTAAGTTCCTTGAACAACATAAATAGTATATGGTTGTATGCACTTGGTTATCTGCCACATGCAAAAGGTTTTTGTTTGAAAACAAGAAAGCAATGCAATTATAACTACAATTTATTAATGATCTTCTATGAGTCCTCAGTTCTATGCCAGATACTTGCAAATGTTTGTTGTTGTTGTCCTTGTTTTTATATTAAGCCTTGCAATTAACATGATGAGTTTTCGTGTTCCTATTGAGTTTCTCTGTATGAATTCTAGATCTGAATTCTTGTAGTAATTTAAGGTGAAGATTCTCTTAGTCTTCTAGAAGCACATTGGCCTATCAAGTGTTGATACAGTTACCACCTGGAAAGGAGCACTCGCATGTGAAAACAGTTATTTAGAAGAATCGTAACACCAGCTTAATGTGAAAATGTGTAAAATATAGGACCTGTAATTTTATGTCTGAAGAGAAATTGATGGCTGAAATACTTTTCATTTTTAAATCTCTCAAAAGTTATGAAATAATTTCTTGATTTTATATATATATACACATATATATGTGAAAACTGTAAACATATAAAACTATATATATATATATATATATACAATGCATATATTTTTCTTTAATTTATCTTTAATTTTAATAGAAATAACAACACTATGTAAGCATAGTGTGCAGATGGTATTAGTCTATGAGGAATATAGAAGTGCAAAATCAGATGCTACTAATTTCAAAGATATTCTTAGAGGGAAGCATAAAATTTTAAAAATTATATACATATGCATATAGGTACACATATGCATGAATATACACACATGTCTAATTTTGTAAAGGGACTATGCAAGTCTGCTTAGGACAGGAAATTTTTCTAAACATTAAATCAAGAGTAATTGAGGAATTACATGGAGCAGATTCATATCAGACCAAGGAGACAGCCATAGAAAAGGAATGAGGCAATGAGTCAGCTGAAATTGGGTTTTGTTGGTGCATTGGAAATCAGAAGGTCAATGTTCAGATCCTGGAGGAAGAAGACACATTTCCCAGTTGGTCCTATGGAGTTGATGCAGTCTGTACCTACAGAAGCTTCTTGTGTCTAAAGAGGATAGGGGCACATGAAAAATGGAATTTAAAAAGCTTATAAAACTATAATTCATATATTTTCTCAGAGTTGAGTCTTTTTTTTAATTTCCTGTTCTCATTGTGACTTGTGTGATTACACTAATATCCCTAAGGCAAGGTAAGACAAAAGAATCCACCCAATGATGCAGCCCATGAAAGGGTTGTCATCGCTTCTGAGTGATTAAACAGTATATTTGTTTCTTAAGTAAGAATTTGTAAACCAAAGCAATTAAAGCTGAGAGAAATAAGCTTTTCTGTTGAATATGGCTGTCATTAATAGAGCAAAAATTATTTCAGTGCTCCTGTAGAGACAATTACAAATCAATTTAATATAATTAGTAATTAATATTCTCTGCTAGATCTTCTAATAACTCATTTAACAGCATCATTCCTCAGCACAGATCCTTAATCATTTTAATAAAAATAAATAACCATATTCTTTATTCCAAGAAGAAATGACTACTTGTTCCAAGATAAATATTTTTATGTGTATTTCATACTGGATGTGTTTCGATACATTAATGAGTGTTTAACTTAATAGTTTGATGTAAAATTAGATTATTTATTAACTAAAATGAATCAAAGAACAAAATGCTTCTTTCAGACTGAATCAACTCATTTCAATATTTCACAATGGATGCTCTCGCACATTGCATTGACTGTTAACTGTATATCATTGTATCTTCAGGAATAGATGTTTGATTTCTTTGAGACTTCTGAAAGCTATAAAAATGGTCAAAAGTGTTGTAACTCAATTCTCTATACTATTGTGATGCTAATTTAAGACATTACTTTGAGCAAAAATATTTTCAAACAAAACACCAAATGAAATTGGAAGCCAAAGCACCCTGAAGAACCAATGGTAAGAGCTTCCTGTACTTATGAGAAATGCTGCAATGTCAAAAGTTGAAAGTCTCCCACTGTGTTATTTTTAAACTCATTTTTTTTCTAAATTTATATGGCATATTGGATCATAATGATTTTAGAGAAACTGCAAAAGATTGAGTCTCTTTAGCCTAAGAATGGAAATCTAGCCAACCGAAAATCTTCATATTGCTCACTATATAAAATAATGTAAAAGTCTTGTGAATAAATATATCATGTAGAGTACATTAAATATGTCAAAATATAGCATAACTTACATCATCCAAATTATTATACTATTACAATAGATACACAGTGCAATGTAAATGTTAAAGTTAAGGTTTTACATCTTGAGCATATCTTTTGGGGGCAAGTTATATGTGTGAAATGTATTTAAAGCTAATAACTGTTCCTAGGCTGGGTTTCATAACTCAAGATGAGTTTTCATTTTACTACATTTAATATGGTCTACATATATATGTACATGCTATACACATAAATTTTCATGATAATCAATTAATCTTAAGTCAAATGATAACCATCAGAGGTAGTAATTAGTAACAAAACAATAGCAAGGAAATAAATTTTTTTCTTTGCAAAGATGTTAAGATTGGTCTCTTACAAAAATCTACTTCAGTAAAATTACATAATGTGCTTTTGATGGAATTTTTGTATAAATAGTAAATTATTTCAGTTTACTTTGCCAAACTTACTTTTTAACTATTGTTTCAGTGCTACTATTACCTTTCAGATGGACAAAGGAATCAACCAGGACTATCTAGAGATTCAGCATACAGTTTGTTAGTACTATGGATATGAAATTAAAAACTGCAGTTAAATTTGTGACTTAACCCTAGATTGCCCACATACCAGTTGAGCTGAGATTTTGCAATGCAAACTAAATCCTTACTGTAATGACTAGCAGCACATTTTCCTTAGACCCACAAGACTAACTTAACTCGGAGACATGTGTTGCCAGAGAAAGACCTCCATTGGGCTTAGATTCCCTAATCTCATTTTTTAAAAAATTCTTTAAGGTATCCTATTTGTATGTAGAATAATTTAGATACTCGTCCACCTCTGAGGCTCAATTCTAAAAGACTCCTGACAGTAAGTAACCTTGTCTTATAACATTGTGAGAGTAACATTCCCAATTAAATACCTATGAGATGATTTCTGTGTTGAGAAAAAAAAAACAAACCTTTATGTGGAGGCGCTATAATTATATAGCTATTTCTGTGGGTATTGATCATATTTGTTAGTGAGATAAAGCTGATAAATAATTTAATAGCAAGCTACCCGTATTTGCAAAATATTGTTAAAACATAAACTTATTCTGTTACCATTGGTAACATAATCACTTAAATCAAAAATATTTACAATCTCTAAGACACACACAGTCACAACAATGACTTTTTAAAAAAGAAATTAACTTAGAAATTAGACTGCATGTCAAGTGAACCTCAAGTACATGCAATACTGTGGGCACGTATATTATCCATTCAATCATGACTGTGTACATGACAAATTTCAAATGTCTTGGTTTTGTCTAACGTTTAAAGCTCTTTGAAATTGACTCTTCTCTGCCTTTACCATTTCTTATATGAGACTTATGAAAGTATCTAATCTACCATTCTATGTAGGGTTTCTATACACATACTGTAAAACAATGGTTAATGTTTATATTCATATCTTTCCCTAATTCTGCCATTATAGTTTCCCTTCTCTACAACTAAGTGTAAATTTTCTTCCTTCCTAATTTTTAAGAGTCTTCACTGACAGAATGGCCTATTCAGACATAAGTGGAGAAGGCAGGCTCTTCACACGTCTCTTGCTCAGCCTCCTCACTTCACTCACAGAAGCAGGAAAGCTGCCTTGCCCGTTCTGATGTGCTTTTGTGCCAAAAATAATTTTTTAGAATGAATAAATAACCCAACACCATGTAAGTAAAAACGCTGTGTTTTAGCAGGGTAGGGGGCAAGGATCATGAGGTGGAAAAGCCAGCGATGTGGGAGATCTCAGTATGCACTGAGTATGTCCTGAGCGAATGATTGTGGTTGTCCTGGGCAAGGAACAATGCTTTAGGCCCAAGAGAAAGGGAAGCATTTCCTGGGTTAGGCTCAGAAGGATTGTTCACAGTATGCCTAATATTGTCCACAGGTGAATATATATATATATATATATATATTCCCCTATACATACTGCTCAAACCAATATTAGCTAAGCCTACCTCCTCTTTTAACCACGTAACTCTGCCTCCATGTTCATCTGTGTGCAATAACCACTCTCCCTTATTTATCTGTATGTAATATCCCTGCCTCCCTCTTTAACTAATATTTGGACTTCCAGGATGCTGAGGCTTCTCTATGGGAGGGAGAGTCTATCCCACCCGATCTCAGCTTTTCTCTGAATTGTCTTTGTCCTAGCTTCTTGCCCTCACTATCAAAGTCTATCCCACCCGATCTCAGCTTTCCTCTCAATTGTCTTTGTCCTTGCTTCTTACCATCCAAGTGAGGTTGATCCCTGTGCAGAAAGCATCACACATGTGAAATTGTCTAAACACATTTAATTAATTAAAAAAAAATCTTGTTGGAGAAAACTAAACCTAATGAGCCAGTGCTGTTGTTATTTACAGGAAATGATGAAAAACCATGACTAACACGCATAAAAAAAGATATAACTTGAGAACACACTTTCATAGAATTTGATTAAGTTAAACTATATACTGAAAGTTCCAAATCTGCTACCCTGCTTTGTTTTACTAGCTGCCTGCAACAAATGGCACCCATTATCTTGTTCTTTTAAAGTAATGCTTTCATTTAAACTCATTTGCTTATTTTTCACTATGCCTATTTTCTATGACAAATGTTTCATATTTTGATTTTACATATTTTTTCAAGTTGCTCTTTCTTCAACTTGACAAACTTCTAATGTAAGTGTCCAATTACTGTCTCTCATCACCATATATATTCTGTTTTTCTTGTCATTATGTTCATTTTGCCAACTTTGGGAAACTAAGAATAAAATAAAACCTACCTCAAACTATTTCCTCTTAAATGATGAAACTAAGGCCTAGGAAACATCTGTTGGCTTCCTCAGTTTTAATGTCTTGACCTGAAGCCATCCACCTGAGAATCTTTACTATCACTTCCCATTAGATCGTGTAACCTACTGAGTCACAATATGAACTAATCTTCCCCCTCCTCTTCCTCCTCCTCTTCCTCCTCCTCCTCCTGTTTTTTATTCTGCTTCCTGTTTCTTCTTTGTTTTTAAAGTATCTGCTTCATGCTAGCTAGGTCTTTCTAAGAAAAACTTGCCAAAGATTACTCCTTTGCTGATACTGACCAACTTAAACATTCTCAAACTTGGCGGAAGTAATGACAATAATGATGGGGGTTATTTTCAGAAGCATTCATGTTATATTTTTAATTACTGACAAACTCATTTTGTTCCTCTAAGGATTTGAAATAACCTACCATCAAAGAAATATGATAATTACTGGTCAGGAGTAAGGTGGTTCTAGACCACTTATCAACCATCAACCAGGCGGTTTCCGTTTCTGTTCATACATAAATGATAACAGTATCAGCACTGGACTCTGATAGAGAAGCCACAGTCAGGAAACATGATTGGTACAATGCCAGGCAAAAACCAAATCTTACCATCCTAGGCTAACTGCAAGGAAGTTAAATGCTCGGAAGCATATGGCTTAACCAGAGACCATAAGATTTCCTCCAAAGCTTACAACACTTGTGCAGAAAAATAAAAATGAACTTTTCATGAAGTAATGTATGCTAAAATATGTATTTTCTGACATTAAATTTTCAGGGCTTTGGGAAAGAACTGTCTTGATTTGCATAATCTGCTTGTGTTACAATTCCACCTCAAACACTGAAGGGGGAAAAAGGAAGAAAATAGTGTTAACATAGATTAAAACACAAAAGTCAAAAATCAGCTTCATAAAAAAATCCATTTTTCATTAATTAATAATTTTTGTACTTGTAATATTATTTTAATGTGGAAACATAAAATTAGCAAATGACCTGTGGGAGTCAATTCATCTGTTACTTTCCTACACTAATTTTTACCAATTAAGAAAAACTATATAAATACAAGTATAATCTCAAAAGTCTTAATTAAAGCACGCCCCTAAATAAGTTATATCTAATTTATGGAAATAGATAGACATTTGATCAACTGCTGTTATCTACTGTTTAGATTATGTTTATAATATCTGCCTGGGATAATACTATTGTTTCAATATCAATCACTTTATAGGGATATGCAAGCATGTACATAGTGGGATAATACTATTGTTTCAATATCAATCACTTTATAGGGATATGCAAGCATGTACATAGTGGGATAATACTATTGTTTCATTATCAATCACTTTATAGGGATATGCAAGCATGTACATAGTGGGATAATACTATTGTTTCATTATCAATCACTTTATAGGGATATACAAGCATGTACATAGTGGGATAATACTATTGTTTCATTATCAATCACTTTATAGGGATATGCAAGCATGTACATAGTGGGATAATACTATTGTTTCAATATCAATCACTTTATAGGGATATACAAGCATGTACATAGTTATTAGTTTCCGGATTCTTAAAATCAGACAGTATCAGTTATTAAGAAATTGTGTCTGTACATGTTAGTCTTATTTTTATTTATGCATTTATTACAATCACCATTCAAGTAATGTTAAAGGTGCTAAATAAAACCTTTTGTGTCATAATGTCCCCTTCTCCTCTGTCATTTCTAAGAGCAATGAACAGTCCAAATCCTGCCATTAGTTTTTATTCAATGTATTCTCCATAGAAGTATATTTTCTTAGATTTTGGTTTTTTTGCTGAAATACGTGTTTTTTTTTTTTTTGATCCCTGGATGTAACTCATTAACATGCACATATTTTTAAAAGCTACCACAAATAAAAAAAAAAAATAAAACCAGGCAAGGTTCAACATTTTAAATTAGCTTTAGATATTAACAGATGTTTAACTTTTGTGAGCCCCACCTTTGGTGTTTGTTAAAAATCCTGAACCATGGAACCCGTGGGGGTAGCATGGTGGATCATGTGCTTCTAACTCACGAGGCTCTGGAGTAATACGCACACCAGCACACATGAGTGCACACACTGAATCTTGCCTCCGATCAGTTGGTACAGGGTAACAGACAGTAGTCTCAGTTTTCATCATACACAGTGTTACCCATTTATAAAGGATCCCATGCTGATAACTGGAGGAAACCAACTATAAATAATTATCTGCTAAAAGCTGTCCTCATTCACAATAGTAAAAGGCGTACACTATTTGTTGATTATTCATTATTTTTCCTCCTCTCTCTTAATTATCCTATCCTCCAATTCTTTCTCCTCGTCCTGAAACTTTCTACTACTGTAAAATGCATTGTATGTGAATGTACATACAATAGTTTTAGAGATATTAAGAAATCTAGAATATAAAACTTAATTTGACATTTCTATTTTATCTATTTGCAGCATATAGAATTATGTGCTTTCCAAACCTTACCTAGCTTTATATGATAGAATACAGTTCGACCTGCACAGCTTTGAAATGTAGCAAATAGTTAAAGTAGGTTAAAAAAAAGTCTTGAGTAGTAGAGGTTTTTCCTCGTACTGAAGTACAAGTCCATGAGTCTGAGCTTTCAAATAATGTTATCTGAGGTAGAAGCACAATGTCCACGCTTTACCCAGAGGACCAGGTGATGGATGGCACTGCCACAGCAAGCACTCTCTTCTTAAACTGAACTTTGGAAGCCACTAAATGCAGATTGGAAACAGCCATATAGGAATCCAGGGAGTCTGATTCAATTTTATGTGGCTTTATCTTTCACAGAGTAAGAGGAAATTAGATTCATCTGACCTTAAAATATTATTATTTAACTGGTGCTAACAAATATTTTAGAGCTTTGTAAGAACAGTTGTGATGGATATTAACCTTGGGGAATAGGCATACATAGTGAATGGTGCCATAGAATTCAGTTAGGGCATTGTTGCCACTATTAACAAATGATTAGCTGAAACAACTGAGCTGCATTCTATAGTTTCACAGATAAATTTTCAGAGATCTGAGTTCTCACTGAGAGATGGTTTAGTAGTTAAGAGTTCTTACTGCTCTAACAGAAGACATGAGTTTGGTTTCTAGCACCCAGGTTGGGAGTTTATAAACCATCTGTAACTCCATCCAGGGGAAACCTGGCTTATGCAGGCACTTGCACTCATGTACACACTCTACCCTTCACACACACAAGTAATAAAAAAAAAATCTTAAATGCTTAATTTGAAAGAACTGTCTACAAATTACTGACTGCTGGGTGCAGCTGTGGTGTATCATTTATGTTTCCTGTAGAGTATTATTCTTTTTTGAAGTTATAATCTACAGGGAAGAAAAAGATATATAACTAATCAGTGTTGGGGTCTGTTCTTTGTGATATGGACTGTATATACTCAGACTTGGGTAGCTGGTTAGACATTAGTGAGGCTTAGACTACTGGGATTACATTTAACCTCCATCATAATCAAGACCATGAAAAGGCAACAGCTAACACTATTGGGTGACAATTACTAGTCAGAAGAATGAAATATAAATGACATCTTTGACTATAGGAATAGAAATGGTATACTCAACTGCCCTGTAGATCATTAATAGATGACTATCTAAACCTGGTTCCAGTGGTGCTAAATCTTACAACCATATTATATGTTAAAAGCATGAGGCATTCCGGCAAAGAACAAAAACTTGCAATTGTCCCTTCATATAGTAGATTCCAATGTCCCTGTCAATCACCTGGACATGAAAAGTCTCTTTGGGAAATGTTGCTGATTTTAGAGATTTCAGAATTAGCAAAAATTCTCCCTAAAATGTAGATAAGACCATTGTCCATTCTGTCCATTCTAATCTCCTGAGAATGTGTTCTACTTTTTTTTTTTTTAACGCTGTCTTCTACATGGCAGTTGGTGTGTCCTCTCTGACAGAGACCATAATAATAAGAGAGACACTGCAGTCAAGACTACAATCCCAGAGATATCATCATTATCTTCCATTATCTGGCTTTATCTGAATAAAATATATTGTAATGGGTACATAAATTTTCTTAGTTCTATTACTTTGTCTAAAGTGTACATTTAAATGTTCAAAAGGTGTGTTGCAAGTTTGCTGTTTGAAATATAATCTTGAGTAACCATTCTGGAGCTTTCTCACTAAGTAATCAACAACACCCAACAAACATATTTTAATACAAACCTAAGAGTTATGAAATGAAGCAAATACTGTTGCATTATGCTATGTTTAGGTATTGGTCCCCATGTTTAAACAAGACTATATGGGGACCAGGGTATGAAAATGTGGTGGTTTGGATGTGCTTGGCCCAGGAAGTGGCACTATTAAGAGGTGTGGCCTTGTTGGAGTAGGTATGTCCTTGTTAGAAGAAGTGTGTCACTGTGGAAGTGGACTATGAGAACCTCCACCTAGCCACATGGGAGTCAGTTTTCTCATATTTGCCTTTGGATCATGAGATGTAGAACTTTCAGCTCCTCCAATGCCATGCCTGCCTGGACACTGCCATGCTTCTAACCATGATGATACTGAACTGAACCTCAGAACCTATAAGCCAGCACCAATTAAATGTTTTCCTTTATAACAGTGAAAAAAAAGAAGCAAATACTGTTATGTAATAGTAAGAATACTACCTATACTAGTTTAAAATAACAACAAATGAAAATTAACCATAAGTTTATTTATTATATTTTGATATATCAGTGTGTGTGTGTGTGCATGTGTGTGTGTGCATGTGTGTGTGTGCATGTGTGTGCCATGAAAGCATGTGTCACAGTACACACATGAAGGCCAGATGACAAGTTGCAGGAGTGAGTTGTCTCTTTCTGTCATGTGAGTGCTTTTAGCCAAGGAGTCATTCTTGCACCATTCTTAACCAGGGTTACTTTAAATTATGGCATACTCCATGAAGAAAATATCATGTAGATAATTAGGAAGAATAAATGTGAAAATTGGTCATAATATAATAAAATGTCTGCTTATAAGATATATTTTATTATGAATTAAATCATCAAATTGTAGTGTATGCAATTCATGTTTATATTCATAATTGTTTTGAAAGAAAAATAGAGATATTGACTTAAATATTCAATAGTTGTATCAACATTTACAGTACTTTTTTTCTGGGGAGTCTAAGAATGAATACCTATTTGTAATTTAGGCTGTTTGTTAGTTATAGTTGTTTAATAAACTCCAAATGCTTTATTCAGTAAGAATGTAATAATATCTTAGCAGAAACATTTGAATATCAAACTACTGACTGTTATGCCACTAAATTTATAATTTAAAAGACTTTGGGAACATGAAAAAAATGTTTAGGCAGTAAGTGACTATGAAGATTACACTATTTGAAGTATGTTGCAATTTAAGCTGAGCGTTAGCTGAGTTGTAAGAAATGGAAGATGGAAAATGGAAGATAGAAAATGGAAATTAGTGGTTTACAAAGTTATGGATTTATGGTTATATTTGTTCTTCTCTAAATTATTGCATAAATATTGTTTGTAAAATAAAATTTTTAATGGGGTGTGTGTATGGAAAGACCTAATATGTAAATATTAGATGATATAGAATTCACACATTCATTAATTCTGAACATATGGTAAATCGGTTAGGTCCCTGTTGACTTCAAAGTGAGAAACCTGGCTTTGGCTATGTGAGATACAAAGTACAGGATAAAAATTAAAACCACTATGGCTCCCTAGAGCTCCAACTACAAGCAACGTGTAGTGGGTAGCAAAGATGGATAGCTGTAGCTGCCCACAGGACTGAGAATAAGTGATTACTGAGCACTCAGCCCTATTCAGGACATCTATACCAATCTTTTTAGGGTCAGGGGACATAAAGGGGTTAGCAGAAAGAATGGAAGAGTTGTGTGATAGTGAGATAAATTGTAAAGTGTTTACTTCAGGCCACGCTACAACCACTGCAAACAAGACATACAATAATTTCTACTGTCTGAGCTGGGACTGTAAAAGACAGAGCTATCAACAGTCAAATAGGAGTTGTGGAGAGATTCACTGATCTCCTTTTCTCTCTAATGAACCACTAGTTGCTAGTGGATTTAGGGCAGAGGATAGTCATTGTCTGATATGTTTACAATAGTGAGATCACCAGACTCCAGTGGATTTTTCTGAACCTATGGCCACAAAAATGGCCCTAGCCTAATTCAGTGAGTCATGATACAAAACGAAAAAGACAGGGATCTAGGAAAGAATTTGTAGAAAGAATGGGAGACAGAAGGAATGGGAGAGAGATAGGAGAATTTGGAGACTGAGAATAATCAGAAAGCATTATACAAATGTATGGACTTGTCTAATAAAAAATAATCAATAAAAATAAAATAATAAACAATTTTACACTTTCTATACAATGTTGTTCAATCAAATAAAAAAAGTGATTTTCAAGCATCCTGTGTGGTTCCTAGACACAGGAAATAGATTTTAATGAGCCTATAAACACCATAGATCTCATTCATTCAATTATTAGCATTTATTATACTGTCCAAGTATTGTGTTTGGCGCTAGCACATCACATTATGTCTTATCTAGTCATAGATGGTATGTTTCCTAATATGGTCCCTGATATGATATGGTACAGCAGATTGTGGTCGGTGATCATTTGTCACAAGCCCTTTCCACAGTTCTGATAGTGTGCAGATGTTCTATGCCTTAATCTTTGGTCTCAGAGCTTTTGGTGAATAATCATTCCAAAAGATTCCTTGAAGGATGGGAGTTGTTTTGATGGATGAAGTCAAAATGCTATCGAGTTTGCATTCCTCACAGACTTATTAAATTACTTAATTACACTACCTGAGAAATAAAGTCCAATAAAGGAAACAAGAAAAATTACACTGCAGAAAACTGAAGAGTCAGATGAACATCCCACATTGGGGGAAAACAAAGTCCTGCAGAATGCTCTCGTTCCATTTTGTATTTTCAGAATACTGCTTCAGGCTGCTTCTGAGTCAGCCCCTATTCAGAACTGTTGTTGACACATTTTAATACAATGTACAAATCCAGAAAAATGATAGAGATGACGAGCCATGTAGTATGGAGAACTAGTGTTATAGTCATCTATTTTGAATGATCAGACACATGATGTAAATATAGTGAAATTACAATGTTTTGGAATATTAATTTAAATATTTAATTTTGTTTGTTATGTAGTCATCACCTTTGTCCATTATTTCAAACTAATTGAAATTGCAGAAAATTATCTTTAATAAATAAATATTGGTTATTTACTCTTTATAGAGGTAAGCAATAAAGAGAGCTACTATTGAATTCTCTCATCAGAGAAAGAAGATTAATAAAACTGGATGGCTTTCCCAAAAGATGCACAGGTTGGAGGGGGGGAAAGAGAGATGAAGAGCGTATGTGTCACCTCCCCACCCTTACAACCTCCCCCTTCCCTTCCCCCCCAAAAAACAAAAAACACGTATCTCATTCCTGGGCTTGGCACACAGTCAGCCTTTGCTAGATATGCTTTCTGCCTAAAGAAATAAATGCATGACTAAGCCAAAAAATACACACACACACACACACACACACACACACACACACACACACACACAAATAAATAAAATAAAACTGAATGGTAAAAGCAGATAAATATTTACTGTTTACTTACTCTCTACACTGTCCCGTGATTGAAATTAGTTGCTGTGAGCACTAACCTCAGGAGAAACTCCTGTCACTGAGGCATCTGAGAAAATACTTCAGTGTATATTTGACAATTCTGAAGCCTTCTAAGGCACATAAGACACTAAAAGAAGGCAAAGGCAGCTGCTGATTATCCACGTAACCACCAAAGAAGGCAGATGGCACGGTGGGGAGACACTGAGTGGGTGATTTCCAGATAAGCACAGCTTTCTAAAGTTGCAAAGTGTGAAATAGCATTGCAGAGTGTGTCAATTGCATGTCTAGAGTTCTAAGGTACAATGTGAGTGGTATTTTCAAGGCTTTCTGAAGTGGCTTCTGCAAAGGTTCCATAAAAGTCAGATTTGCTAAGAGGGGAGGCACTGACTAGATTTTTGTGGCTAGAAGGATGATCATATCTGTTCCCATTCCCTTTAGCCTCTATGAGACAAGAGAGAAGCTAAAACAGTAAGACATTCTGGAAGATTAATACCTTAAAAAATAGACATATTTCAGGGAAGACCTGACATTTAGTGGCATTAATAGTAGATGAACGTAAAGATCTTGAGAAAGAAGAGGAAAAAGATTAAAGCAAGCCACAAGAGTCAGTTCAGATGCTCACTGGAAGCAGCATAGTACACAGAAGAGAAAGATGAACAGAAGCAATACAATGATATGTTCACCAGCTCTCCAAACACACTGACTAAGGACTTAAAACACAAGCAAGGGGAAACATGCGTTATCTGGGGAAGAAGCTGAGATTGGGGGAAAGAGTTATGAAGCTGAGAGAATTCTGAGAAGATGGCAAAGCACCAGAGGAAAGATACCAAAGGCACAAGAACAAGGCATTCTCCAAGATTATGGAAGGAGTGTGGAAAAAGAAATAAACAATGAAGGAGATGATGCATCATTATCATCAGCGTTCTTCTTAATATTGTTACTGTTATTATCATTGTTGTTGTTAGTGGGAGAGTAGAAAGCCAACACAGATTCTTTCATTAGTTGACATGTGAAGTGACTGTTGGAAGAATATCAGAGATGGAAGAGCATGAGAAAATCAGAAATTCACTCCAGTGTGGTTCTTCTACAGGAAGGAAGGGTGTGACATATAAAAGTCATTGAAAGTGGATTATTGAAAATCAAGTATACAATAAACATCAGAAATAAGAGCATAGAATCAGGTGAGAGTATAACCAGACAGAAGAATGAGAACAGGGTCCAGTGAGGGCAGGAAGTGGATACCATAAATGTCAGAAAGACGTTTTTATTCCATGTGTACTCTTTGGTTTGTGGTTTAGTCTCTGGAAGCTCTGGGGGTACTGGTTGGTTAGGGACCCATGGCTCCAGCTGCATATGCAGCAGAGGATGCTGGACATCAATGGTCGGAAAGGCCCTTGGTCCTGTGAAGGCTCCATGCCTCAGTGTAGGAGAATGCCAGGACAGGGAAGCAGGAGTGGGTGAGTTGGTGAGCAGGAGTCCAGGGATGAGATAGGGGGTTCTCAGAGGGGAAACCAAGAGAGGGGATATTTGAAATGTAAATAAAGAAAATATCTAAGGGATAAAAAAAAAAAAAACATTTTTATTCCATTCTGTGGGAAACAGGACATAGTCAGAGGTTTTTTTTAATAAGATAACTGAATTGCTACTGGGGTTTTAGCAAGATAATTCTGAAAACTATCTTAGGAACCAGATTGGAATGATACATACTGCATTTATCTAATTCCATGAAATCATGGCAATACATTTATAAGCAAGTTATAAAAACACTAACAATCTATTCAAACAGTCATGAGTTCTCCTGAATAAGCAGATTTATCAATCAAATGATTAGTTCATTTAGATTTATATTGAACTGATCACACAAATCAATAAATACAAATCACTTTACATCGAGAAATTACATCTAATGGTTTCATTTATTATCAGCATTTGAAGTTCCCATTTTTTCATCAGATTTAATCAAAAATAGTTCCTCCATACAAGGGAGTAAACTTGAAATACAAAGACCTCAAGTAGGTAAGAGCTGCACTTTTGTCCAATTTTCTGAGGAACCACCAGACTGATTTCCAGAGTGGTTGTACAAACTTGCAATCCCACCAGCAATGAAGGAGTGTTTCTCTTTCTCCACATCCTCGCCAGCATCTGCTGTCACCTGAATTTTTGATCTTTGCCATTCTGACTGGTGTAAGGTGGAATCTCAGGGTTGTTTTGATTTGCATTTCCCTGACGATTAAGGATGTTGAACTTTCTTTCAGGTGTTTCTCAGCCATTCAGAATTCCTCAGTTGAGAATTCTTTGTTTAGCTCTGTATCCCATTTTTAATGGGGTTATTCATTTTTCTGGAGTCCAGCTTCTTGAGCTCTTTGTAGATGTTGAATATTAGTCCCCTATCAGATTTAGGATTGGTAAAAATCCTTTCCCAATCTGTTGGTGGCCTTTTTGTCTTGCTGACAGTGTCTTTTGGGGTGGAGTGGGGTGTGTAGATGTGTGTATGTATGTGTGCATACCCGTGTGTACATGTACTCTGTTAAAAGAGGAAATCGATCACCTAGGATGTAGAAGTTTGAAGTTCATGTCTGCTTTCTGCAATTTTGAGCTTTGTGGTTGTGATTTGAATAACAATGGTCCCAATAGGCTCATATACTTAAATGCTTAGTTATAAGGGAGTGGGACTACTTAGCAGAGATTAGGTGGCATGGGCTTGTAAGAGGAAGTTTGTCACTGGGGGTGGGATTTGGGGTTTCAAATGCTCAAGGCAGGCTCATTGATTCTGACTGCCGCCTGCCTGTGAATCTATCCATAGAACTCTTAGCTACTCTCCAGCACCAAGTCTTTCTACATGACACCATGCTCTCTACTATGATGATAACTGACTAGGACTCTGAAACTGTAAGCAAGCAACAGTTAAATGCTAAGGTGTCTCTTCACAACAATGGAGCAACGACATTTGAAATGATATAAATTGCTTTCTTCAGTTGGCTGAGGTATTCTATATCAATTGTTAAGGTGTCTTATATCTTGTCTACACATCAGTCTTATAGAGGTATTTACTCAATTGAGATTCTCTATTGCTAAATGATAACCTAATGTGCCATTTTTTAATACACACACACACACACACACACACACACACACACACACACTCCAGAAAAACAAAGTGTAAGAAACAAAATCTTAGTACAGTTCCTGAATAAAAGAGTTAAGATAAGGACAACTAAAATGAGTAGAGAAGGCACCATTAATTCTGAATTTGCAGCCTGTTAAAAAAATGCCCCCACAGACTGAAGCAAGCCTGGTACTAAATAGGAAAGGTAAATATTTCTATTACATATTGAAATAGCATATTGAAAATTTTGGTTGTTCTTTATATTAGACACATGGGGAACAGCCTAGTAAAAATTGAAACAAATGTCATGCATGTTACCTAAGTCTGGAGCCAGAGGTGAAGAACAGTAGAAACATTAAATTTGGACACAGTTTCACCAGCACAGATATCTTCTCCTTTATGTCTGAGGATACATGTACACGTGTGCACAGTATGAGGCAGTCTGTTTGTCCAGTCACTCAGTTTCCCACACTAATGTTTTCCTACATAGTTCTTTGCCTCCCTTCCCCCATTTAAACAGATTTCTCTACTGTTTTCTCCAAAGAGGAATATTTGTCTGGCATTTGGACAAATTTGTATGTGTAGATATTAACTTCTAATGTATCAACTAGTTCATTGAGAGGTCGGAATTGGTAATTTTTTTTTTTCTTCGAGACAGGGTTTCTCTGTATAGCCCTAGCTGTCCTGGAAGTCACTTTGTAGACCAGGCCTGGCCTCGAACTCAGAAATCCGCCTGCCTCTGCCTCCCGAGTGCTGGGATTAAAGGCATGTGCCACCACGCCTGGCTCGGAATTGCTAATTTTTAAAACTTAAAATAACTCAATGTTTAGCTGATGTCATCTTTCCACAGCAAGTGATTGTTCTTATAACTCAATGTTAACTCTCTACTACTATTTACACTACTGAAATAGATACAAGTTTCCCCACGTCTGCTTCCTTTGCCAGGATCCACCCCACTTGCCCCCCTTTGCCGTCTGCCTCTAGTCTCAACAGTTCTCTGCTCTTTCCCCATCTGTTCTACTCCACCATTCCAGGTGATCTCATACATATGCTGAAAAGCCCTAAGTTTAATTCTCCAAAATGAACTCTCTCATAATTCCAGAGGACAGTATCTTCCTTTGCACCTGGTATTTCCTTGCGAATGTTCATGAGTCATGAATTTAACACAGCCTTAATAAACTTAACGTTCTTTTTCCTATATAATTCCCCAAATCATCCTCAGGTCCTCCTTACTACCTAAGGTCAAGACACAGTGGTACTCCTCCAAGCCTGCTATCCTAGTTTTCCAGGGAAGTTTATTGGTCCATTTTTACCTCCAGAATTATTTATTTTTATTCAGCAGCTAAGTGATGGTTTAAAGACATACCTTAGAGCTTGCGCCTTATGAGTTCCATCTTAAATGGCAGACACTATTCCTTGTTATTGTAGAGCTACTTCCAACATTCCTGAAACTACCACCCTCAACTTCCTTTTCTCAACTTTAGCTTCTCTGCTTTTATCTCACTTTGTTCTTCTGCTGCTATGAAGCAAAAACAAAAATACCCAAGGCAATCTAAGGTTGAGGTAGAAATGCTTCCTGTGGCTTATAGAGTACTACAGTCAGTTCTTGAGAGAAGCCAGGACAGGATCTCAAGGCAGGAACTTAAGCAGGAGCTTGGAGGAATTCTGCTAACTGGCTTGCTTCCTTTGTCCTTCTTGTATACTCCAGACCTACCTATTTGGGGGAAGGAAGACTCACACATCAACTAGCAAATGCGTAAGGGCCAATTGATTGAAGCATTTATGTAGCTGAGGTTCTCTCATCCCAGGTGACTCTAGATTTGCTATCAGATTAACAGCTGAAGCTAACAACAGTTTCCCATAAAAATGACTCTGCAGAGAACATTGTGACTCAGCTCATCACCTGGAAAGTCTCATTCACTTTTTCCATTAAAAACTGCTTCTTAAAGGGGCCTTTATCTAACCATTTTATGTGGAACACATTCCAAACCTGTGGCTTTCTTCTAGCTCACCATCTGCCTTTTTTTCTCTATAACACTTACTACGTCCTGAAATTACCTTTTCCCCCCTCTATTTTTCTGCACAGGAAATGGGTTCCCAATGTAAATATAATGTCTGGTTTTAGGCTTCTATACACTACACTTATAGAAATACACTGATTACTCAGTAATATTTGTTGAATACATAATGACAGTTGCCTCCCAGCCTCTTAATTTCCTGGGTGGTAGGTTGGGTTTGTCATCCTTTTCCCAAAAGGTTTGAAATATGAAAGTGATCTTTCACTGTATCCTCTACATTTCTCCAAATGCTGCTGAGTATGTCTCTAAAAACACCCTTCCCTATCTTACTTCCCTATGAGATTGCTGTGCTTTTGAACTCTAAAATTGTGTCCTAATTTTACATCCTTTATGTGATTATATATACCCTTTGCCCTATCTCATGTCCTTGCTGTCTTAGAACTCATTCTGTAGGACAGGTAAGCCATGAACTTAGAAACCTGCCTACATCTCTGTCTGTCAACTGCTGGGATTTAAGGGCAAGTACTACCACTGCATAAACTATTCTTTAAAATGAAAAGAACTTATGTTTCTACAAATGTGTCCAGGAATCTTAACTCTGAATCCTTCATTGTGTTTCTTAGGCTTGGGGATTAAAATAAGGAAGCTGTTATATATAAAAATCATTTCCAATACAACTTTGCCAGAACCCTCAGGCTGATCCACATTTGGAGCTTTGGAAGAGGTTAGTTCAATATTTCAGAGTAATTTATGCACTTCACTCAGTGCCATTGCACAGGATGCACTTTCCCCTTCAGCGACTTGTGCACACTAGCCTGCTTCCGGCATTTTCCTTTACTTATCTATTGGTCAGTGTTGGGGCTTACATCCCAGGTTCCACATGCCAGTTTTTAAACATAATGAGATTCCTTTTGGGGGGGGGGTAGTCTTGATTTCCAGGCTAAGTCACTGTCTTAGATGTTATGTCATATATCCAATCTTGCACCTTGTCAAGAGTCTTTTGATAATGGGCTTAACCCTGTCTCCTCCATCTCCTCTGTCTCCCGCTCCTCAAACTAACTCTGGAAAATGTGTGTCTCTGCTCTAGAAAGGGCTGAAGATTTGCACATACAGTGTTTGTCATGGCTTATGTGTTCTTATGTATACCTCCTGTCACTAGACAGTTGAGTGTTCATATGTTCTCCTCATTTGTACCAGAATATCCCAGCAGTCTTTTGGACACACGCCTGCTATTTAATGCATGGGTGGGTGTAGAATGAATGGGTGTGGGCTTGGCAAACATGGGGTACCTTTGTAGCTCCTCCATTTCTGAGTCTGAGTCATGGATACACTTGCCTACTATTTGAGCATTCAGACAAGAGAAGAATATATTCTTGGCAAACAGCATTTCTCCCTGAAATAAAATCGAGAAATCAGGGAAATATGTATTTTTCATGTCTCTGAGGATACTTTCCATATAGTTTCGCTATAACCTGTGAGGGCAACGATTAGCACAAATTAAGCACATATAGTCTCTTCTACTAATTTTCCCCTGAAGTTCATATATATATATATATATATATATATATATATATATATCCCCACTAAGAGCTACAAATACTACTTTTTCTTTCTGCTTGAATTGTGCCTAATCTGTTACAAACGGACAAAGTGTGTCTGGAATAATTGTACTCAAAGTCATAGAAGCAAACATTTCATTTGATAGGCTTCTGAATTTAGGTCACAATAGCAGCACTGTCACCAAGACAACATAGGCCTATCCAGTGAACCTCAAAGATGGGGAAACAACTTTCCCAGATGATCTAGATTCCGAAAGCACTTGAGGGAAGGCTTCAGTCAGAAAAGAAGAATCTGAGAGGTCACCTGAAATGATTGGTAGCACAATCACTATAGATACTGGCACAAAAATATGAATGTCTCAACAGAATGATGAAAATAATGAGGGCACTTGTAACCCTAGAATACCAATCAGCCGTAGATTCATAATAAAAGAATGGAAGGCTTCAAAATAGAATGTTTAAAGCAAAACCAGAAGAGGATGCTGATAAAGCAGGGAACCACAGCACATGTTTAGACTCAGATGGAGCTCTACCTAGATAGTAAAGAGCATGCATGTCCGCATACATAAACATATCAATCCCATTTAATTCCCTATAGTTTTGCAAGGAAATGGTATCATTAAAGGTATTAAATGATGACGTGCAAAAAACTTACGGGCCCTGACCAAGTTGAAGAGAAAATTTTTGAACTCAATTTTATGAATTCACCTTCCACCAACACTTGGTTTTCTGTGCTTTACCAACTTTTCATTATAGTAGGTCTTAATTATGTTTTTTTTTTTCTTGGCAAAGAAAACAGAGGAGGTCTCTGAAGATGGAAGCTGAAACAGCATATGATAATTTATTTTTAAAAAATCCAGTAATATGCAAAAGGCATAATGTCATTAGCCAAACTAGCTTATTGACAGATTTTTAAAGTGGGAGAGAAAAGGAAAAAGAAATTAGTGAAGAGAAATGAGTGTTAAAGTTTGGACTTCATTGAAAATATAACTAACCCTGCAAACTTGCTCTTAGATTGACCTGCATTTTAATTCAAGGTGTCCATTGTCAACTTTAAACTCATTCACAAACTCTTGGCATTTAAGTCTTATTTACATCAATCTTTTTCAAGCTCTCCTGATGCTTTTAGATTCCCCCATGAATATTCAGACTTTTAAAAATTCAAACTTGACTCTGAAAAAGTCTACAAGAACTAAAACATTAGGTCTGTCTGTTGTGGATTTTTTTTTTTTTTTTGTCACTTGATTAAGACTCCAAAAAGAAACTTAGAGTTTCTCTAGTGTATTTCTTGTCTAAGTAAATGCTTCTTAAAAAAAACCCATTCATTTTAAAAATTTAAAATATATATCATAACTTCCTTCTGTTACAAGATTTTTTTCCTGGTATACCTTCATTTACTCATAATTAATCAGGTATAATTTTAATTTTCTGCTATTGTCTGCCTTCCTTGAAGACGAACCAATTAGTACCTCTAGAATTCCCAGGGACTAAACCACCAACCAAAGAGTACACATGGTGGGCTCATGGCTCCAGCTGCATATGTAGCAGAGAATGGCCTAGTCAGTCATCAATGAGAGGAGAGGCCCTTGGTCCTGTGAAAGCTCTAAGGCCCAGTGTAGGGGAATACCAGGGCCAGGAATCAGGGAGTGCATGGGTTGGTGAGCAGGGGGAAGGGAGAGAGGATAGAGGGTTTTCAGAGGGGAAACCAGGAAAGGGGATAACATTTGAAATGTAAATAAAGAAAATATCTAATAAAAAATAGATGTTAGAGAACAGGAACAGAAATATACTGATATAAACATACAGAATTAAATAAAATGTGGCCTGAAAAATAAAGAAGATGACAGAACTGCTCACAGGTCTGAAGATGACTGATAGTTTAAGGAGAGTTTGATGTGGTTGGCTCATGGTAGAGTAGACAGTTGTCAACATCACTGGTTCTAACTGACAGCTCAGGGGACACTGATTATAAACACTTTACATGTTCACTTCCATAGCCATTCGGGTCTGCACTTACTACCTCACTACTTGGTGCCATCTACTAGTTAAAATTTAGAAGATCTTAAAACCATCAAAAGGTGACCAGGGTTAAGCGCGTATGAGGATATTTTTAGAATCATCATATCCTCATTCATCCAGAGCATACTAGTTCATCTTCATGAATTCATGTGGGAAGCTCAGAACTAAAAGTTTAGCCCTTATCAAAGTGGGAAGTTTTAAATTATATTAGTAGTTTACATTTGGGCACAGGACAAGATTGAACTGGATTTCAGTGTTGTAATAGCAACGTAATTCTGCATACAGACCACTCTGTGAAAGATTAATTTCCAGCCTCAGCTCTCTACTATATGGTGATCCTACCATACCCGTGGCTCACCTCATCATGCTAGCCTAAATTTCCTTTCAACTACAGAGGGAATAAGCCAGTAATGTGGACTACCAGGTTGTAGGATCATCAGCTGTCATAGCATCAACCAATTAATTACCTCATATCTTGAATACTCACCTCACATTTAAAGAGAATGAACAAAACTTACTTTTAGAGTTTTTATGTATATTAAAGGGTAAGCACATCAAATGCCATGGGTGCGATATGTTGCAGCCATTTTTATAGCATTGATTTCTTCCCCAGGATACATATCATTTTGTAAAGGAGTTAAATAAATTAACTTGCATTCAACTTTATTCTATATATTCTGTAATTCTTACATTTTATTGACCTGCCTTAGCTTTTACTATGTCACATCAGTATGAATTATATATGTATTGCATATGCATAAGTGGCTAATATTACATGGCTCTCCTTGAAGGGGTTATATCTTGATTTAAATATTTATTCTGGCTGTAGTGTCTAACATTTAAAGAATACCTGAAATACAATCAAACACCGAAGCAGTGAATTCATCTACAACTTGCAGTATTGATTTGGCTATATTGTGACAGGCATAAAGAGGATATCTGAGCTGAAATACCGAGGCTGCCATTTAGTTCCACACTGTGCACAACATTGGTAACATTTAGAACTCTAGTAAGACAGATTTATGTGCATCACTAGGAGGCAACAGTTCAAAAGCTCTCTAGGTCACAGATGTAAGGGCAGCAAATAATTCACTAGTGTATATTGCTTCAATATTTAAAATATGAACTATTTTATCAGTGTAGAATCAGTAAACAAGATTCTAAGTAAATGAATTACTAAGTAGGATTTCTCCTACAACTTGAGAAGAATGACAGTGACCTTCAAGAAAATTATGAATAGTAAAAAAAAAAAAATCATGAACAGAGAAAAGAAAGTAACTTATACCACACACGAATATAAAACACAATCTTCATGAATAACACACACACACACACACACACACACACACACACACACACACACAATTTTATGTCACCTTGACAGGAGCTAGTATTATCAGAGAGGACAAAGCCTCAATTGAGAAAATGCCTCCATAAGATCAGGCTATAGATAATCCTATGAAGCATTTTCTTAATTAGTGATTGATGAGCAAGGAACCAGGCCATTGTGGCTAGTTCCATCTCTGGGATGCTGATACTGGGTTCTATAAGAAAGCAGACTGAGCAAGCCATGAAGAGCAAGCCAGTAAGCAGCATCCCTCTAAGGTCTCTGTGTCAAACCCTGCCTCCAGGTTCCTTCCTTGTTTGTGTTCCTGCCCTCACTGCTTTCAAGGAGGAGCCTTTGACAATGAGCTTCCTCCCCAAGTTGCTTTGGTCATGGTATTTCACCATAGCAATGAAGACACTTTCCTACTCTGAGTCTGTCGGTTATGTGAGCACTGTCCATGGGTAGACCTAGACATTCACTAAGACATCTGAATGAAACATGCCGCAGGCCAAGTTTCTACTTAATGAAAAGAACATTCCATGTAGGGATTTTTAAAATAAAAACTGAAGATCAGGAAAAAGAAGTTGGAAGGTAAGAGAATGCAGTGCAATGGAAGAGGAAGGCAGGTGCAGTCCTGCATGGATGCAGAGTGCCCACCCAATACTGCACTATGAAGACGTTCGATTATGGTTTTGTTCTTTTATGTTTTGCTTTTTCCTTTGATTCCCTCTTCCCTCCAGAGAAATACTTTCTGTAGAAAAAAAAAAAAAAGCCTAAAGGAACAGAATGTAAACTAAGGAATGTTCCAACTGTGGTGCACCCAAGCTAGAGAGAAAACTAGAAGCAGGCAGAGTAGAGGTTGTTTCAGGAACAAAGAATCATCACCATGCTCCAGAAGAGCATTCACAGGAAGGAATTCAGTTGTGAGACAAAGATGCTCTCAGAACCACAGGACATCCAGCAACTGTAGATCAAAGAGAGAAAAGCTAAGTCTTAAGTGGAAAGTACACGTCAGGTGAGCAAGGGACTCAGAGCTTGGCAGTAAGAGCACTGATGCCCAGAGAAGGAGCAATGATGGCCAGCCAAAGGAAACTTCAGGTTTGGTTGTTTCTTTTCCAGTGACAGGGTCTCCTGCACCACAGAGAAGACTCTAATTTGTTTTGTACCACAGGAGTTCTTTAAAGCCCTGCTCCCCTGCTCCTATTAACCATGTGCTAGGATTTTAGGCAAGGGACACTAATACCTGGCCACTTAGAGAACTTTAAATGAAGAAGCATTCT
Source organism: Mus minutoides (assembly GCA_902729485.2). Lineage (NCBI taxonomy): Eukaryota > Metazoa > Chordata > Mammalia > Rodentia > Muridae > Mus > Mus minutoides. The sequence goes on from LR753570.1 coordinate 179,165, forward strand.
TTCCTAGCTCGTAGAGTGTCATGTATGCTTCTAGGTAAGACGGGCACAGATGTGTCCCTGACAATTAGGGCACAGATGTGTCCCTGACAATTAACTAAACTCTGGTATCTTTGTGAAGTAGAGCACAAGTCAGTCTCTTACAGATTTAGGCTCCATTATTCTTCAGTGAGTAAAATATTCTTTAAAGATGTCAGGCAGAATAACAGTATGTTATAATTCCACTAGCCATAACTGTAGACTTAGCGTTGGTAAATATAAGAAAGTAACATTTATCTTCCCACCAAATTCTAATATGTTACTTCTGGATAAGAGAGACATTACATTAACATCTTCTCTTTGTAATTCAATTTGTATCCATCTTTCCAGGTTTTAAAACTGTAATGTGTATTTGCCTATAACCTTTATTAAAACCTTTATTATATATAATTTTCTTGGCTTGGATCTTAAAGGACTCTTTATTTTGACAATCAATTAAGTTCTAATTTGCAGGTTATTAACAAAAATGATTTTAAATATGCAACTTAAAAATATCTTTAATGTGATCATCAAATTCTCCTGTGTGCAGCATTTCATCTGTCATCTGGAAAACAATTTTTATCTCTGAAAATATATTTTTCTATGTATGGAAAATGAGGTGGGATTTCAAATGTGCAGAATCACAGGTGCGGTACATGACTCTAATTTAGACATTGTGTAGTGTCTATATGCTTCGAAGAACCATATCTTGATCCAGGCAGAAGTTCAATTTTTGTAACCAATTTCCATGAAACAGCAGTTAAAGAAAAGTAACATGTATGAGTGTGGTCAATTAATTTTTGTCATAGTTCCATTATGCACATAGTCATAGCATTTACCTAATATTTACTTATATAACACATAATCCTTTCCTTGCTTACTTTCTCAGTTGATATGATTGAATTTCTTGACAAAGAAACTTAAGGGAGAAAGGGCTATGGCTCCCAGCTCAAAGGGGGCTGTCTGTCATGGAAAAGCAAAAACCTTGGGTTGAACTAGCTGATTGCACTGGTTTCAAAAACAGGAATCAGAAAGGAATGAAAGCAAGCTGCTATTCAGTCGCCTTTCTCCACTCCCACAGTCTGGGCTCTTGGCTAGAGAATGGTACCATGCACAGTGGGTGGATCTTTGAACAGTTAAAGCAATCAAGATCATCCCATACACATGCCCAGAGGCCTACATCCCAGATGACTCTAGGTTTTGTGACATTGACAGTTTGCCAAAATAATCATACACCTTCTAAATCTGAGAACAATTATTATTATCTTCATCATGATTCTCTATAAATATTCTCTATAAATATGACCATGGAGATGAGGATGGAAAGATATGCGGGATATCTCATTCAAAGTCATAACACACATTTCCCTCTGAATTAAACCCTTACGCAAGATCATAAGAATACACTACTAAAGTTATATCAGGAAAAGAAATAAGTTGCCGTATATGTGAGATATTTTTTTAAATAAACAATTCTATGAAATCACTCACAACACACAATTACTTTGCTATTGGGTAGTATTGAAGAAGCACTAGGAGAATTGGAAGCTTCCAGAGGTAGCCATTCTTACTGGAGTCCTCCTGTACTACACCATATTGGAGGGTTTATGACTTCATCCTTGTCTACTTCCCACCTAGAATCAAGCTAAGCCGTTTCTCTCCTCCACTCCCCTCAGCCGCTATGATCATTGTACGATATAATGATCTAGAAAATTTCAACATCCAAATAGATAAAATGAATGCTATTAAACTGTGGATAAAGAGAAAGCAAGAAAAGAAAATGTGTTGGGAACAAAATAAAAGGGGGGCTGGGGAAAAGTGGGAAGGAAAAGGGGCCTAATGTCTGGCCAGAGTTCCTGTTCTCTGGGCAGGCAGATGCAGGCATTGGGGGGTTGCCAGGACACTTTCCACACGGAGGGTGAGCTTCCAAGCCTCTGACTCACACTGCGGGGGTGGGGGTGGGGGGGAGAAGGGGCAGCCCCCTACCTGGGGACACTCAGCTACTTTGCTAAAGCCACCAGGGTTGTGGGAGAGAGGGGATGGGGGAAGAGGTTCCCAACACTAACCAGAGTGCACAGAGGGCCTTGATGGGGCAGAGCAGAGACTCTATGGTTTCAGAGCTTTATTATAGAAATGCAGGGGAAAGAGAGAAGGTAGAAAAGAGAGAGAGAGAGAGAGAGAGAGAGAGAGAGAGAGAGAGGAGGCTAGAGAGAAAGAGAGATAAAAGGAGAGAAGAGAGGAAAGAAGACAAAGAGAAAGGGAAGAGGAGAGAGATGTGAGAGGTAAGAGGACAAAGGAATAAGAGTAAGAGTAAGAGAGCAAGGGGGGTTGAGCATCCCTTTTTTATGGTCTTCACTGTTGCTAGGTAACCGGAGAGGAGTTTAGCCTGAAGGTCAGAAGCTTGGGTCATTGCTTACATGACTACTGACCATGCTTCTCTTGTGTGGGCTGTGGGAGGTGGTACCTTAGGCAGGGGCTGGAGTTCCAGTAGCACGAGGGAACGCCCACCATGTCATATAGGTTAATTATGACAATCGGGGTTCAGACTTCAGCTCGACTGGAGACAAGCCTGCAATTCCCCACAGAAATGGACTATTTTAATAACAATAATTCTCTCTGCTTTGTGGATATGAAGCTACCGCATTTTAATACAAATGAGTACCTACGAGAAACTAAAATCAAAGAAGGCAAGAAAATAATTTTTCACCTGTTAGGAAGCAGACAAAAATATATTTTTACTTTAAAAATTCTTGGCAATACAATGAGAAGCAGGTGAATCTAAGGTTAAAGCTCATAGAGTAGTGTTAAGTGGTTTTATATTTATGAAGAGATTATATATTTGACTGGTAGCATCCTGAGATAGGTGATTGCTACTGAAATTTTTAGTTCTGACAGAAAATATTTTATTAGAAGCAATGTAAAGTCAATTATAAATAGAAGCCAAATATACAAAAAAAATATGGTGGAATGAGAAAGAAGTGGATGTTTAATTTCTTCAAATTAATATATCAATATAATGCAGTAGCACAGGCCATGCTGAACAAGCTGTTCTACAAGTAGACCCATGTTTGTGACTCCCCCTTTGCTATTGCCCATATATTTTATCTTCAAATGCAGGCAGAAAAACTAGTTGTGATATCAAAAGGGTTATTTAAGGATCATCTGTAAATATATACACGAAATTTTACTGATACACTAAGCATAGGCATGCTCAGATACTGTTTTAATCTTGAACCCAAACAGTAAAGTGCAAGAATCTCGTTCTCAACTATCTCTAACTACTTATCTAGATCAGCATGTTCTACTACTGTAGAAGTTAAGACAGGATGGCAAAATGTTCAAGAGGGCTGGCGGCTGTTTTACACCAACATACCATTTAAACAAAAGTCCTTTCTTCACCCTGACATTTATCCAGTGGCCTAACAAATCGTCACATGCTCAGCAAATGGTGGTCGCATTGTGCTACAGGAAAATTGTATTTCTAAAGCAAATCTACTTGGAACGTTCCCCAGCAGTCAGAGCAGCTCAGCACTGACACACACACACACACACACACACACACACACACACACACACACACATACACACACGCACGTACGCACATGTTTCTCTATTGATTTACCAGTAAGCACACTCAAAAATCAAGACTTCTTCTGGATGATCATGCTGCTTTTTGGCCAAATTTTTAATAAAAGAAATGCATGCATGAGCATGTGTTCTTTTCTCTGATTCTAGCAGAGATGGTTGCTGTAGCATACTGTTCATAGATACAGAATCCCAGAACATTTAACTGTTTGTTATAGTGAGAGACTATATACTGTAGTGTCTTGACATAGAGTCCAGACTGGCCACCAACTCAGAATCCAGAGTGCTGGTACTATAGTTATGTATCACTGTACCCAGTTCCATGACAGGATTAAAAAGCATGAATTACACAAATACAACTTTTGAGCATTTATTTTTGAACTGTAAAGTAACTTTTTAAATGATATATAGCAGTAATATTCTTCTAAATGACAATGGTATGGTTGGACAAAATGCCAGAACTTAGTGGTAAGTTCACCGGGATATTCCTGACTTGGGCAAAAAAGACATGTCATGAGTCTGTGATTTATATGACACCAATAGAAAAGGTGGAAATTATGCTTTTCAGGAAACAAATATACACCAGGGGATGCTTCAACCTCAAAATTTTGCAAAAAAAAAAAAAAAAAAAAAATCACAGTGAACTGTACAAATGAGCCTACAATTGATGGCTTTACTGCTAATTTATTTGAGATTGACAGAAAGGGGGGAGGGGAGAGCAAAACAGAAAAGCATAGAGCAAAGATTAAGACTTATGACTTACATAATACAACAGAGCCATAATGAAGGCATGTCAAATAACACTCTCAAAATACTCGTAATAGAAAGACAACAGTAAAGTCTGTGGCTACTAGCAGATTACCAACCTCAATTTTGTTATTTTGATAAAATACTCAGGTTATGTAAGATGTTAGCACTGAACAAAGCCATGGGAAGCATACATGGGAATTTCATTCTATTCTTCTATCTTCTGGTGAATCTAAAACTATTTTAAAATTTAAAAAAAGCCTAAGCCTATTATATGAGAATCATTTTGAAAGCTGAAGTCAAAATTTTCATCCATAATTGGACCATCTACATGGAACAGGAAGTATAATTATTAGGTTGTTACATAACTAAGAACACAATCATATTCTAAGAACACCATTAGGCATTGAGTATATTGTAAGACTGTGTCATGCTTCATGTTGGAGATGCTCATTTTTCAGTTCATTGTGATGGTGAAAGCTGAAGATCAGACCAAGAGCTGTGCACATGCTCACATGGACAATACCGTGGGGATGCATCTCCAGCTCTCTATGTTAATTAAAAGTTTGTTTTAATTTGCCCATGGGTTTCAGGTATCCTGAGCAATTTCTGGACATATATTTTATCTCATGAATATTTCATAAGAAGTTGTCACAAATTCCTCCATAACTCAGTTATAACAGTAATAAACAGATCATGGACTTATGACTCAAGCAAGTGCTGGTCACAGCTATGTAACATTTAATCTTTGCTTCCATGAAGAAGGAATATTCAGGCCAACGGCCCTGTTCAATTCTCAATTATGCATTTCTTAGGTATTGACTTTGATTATGTTAAGAAGTGATTCCTACTTGCATCTGGATATCCTTACAGTACTCAAAAGAATCCTCTCCCAGTAAAAGAGAATAAAAAAAACCAGTTTGTAACCATTTTTTAAAATCTTTCTCCAGTTTAAAAAAACCAAACAAACACAATCACTTTCTATGATCAAACAGGACACTTCAACTTTAATGATGACATTTTCAAAGAAGTAGGGATGATTTTAGGGAAAACACTCTTCAGTCTATTCTCAGGGAATTTTGTCGGCCTTCAAAATGTTCATCCCAATCCACAGGCACAGTTCAAATGAACAGACTCCTCACTACATCTTTTCTCTACTTCTTATTTAATCTTCCAGATGCAAAATGAATTCTGTACATTTCTGAGAAGTTGCAGTTGTGCCCCATATTAATAATATCAGTTTCTTTTGTTTGAAGCATTTGATTAACTTGGATGAATATGATAGGATATGGTACATCAGAAGATTTTTATTTTATTATATTATATTATATTTTATTTTATTTTATTTTTAAAGGACAAGATTGCCTAAGGCACAAACATTGCTCAGAAAGGTCTTATTCCTTCTCATTGATTATTGGTGCTGGTTTTCTTCATGATCAGTAACATCAAATTACTTCTGAATACCTTCTCCAATCTGAGCTCATGGTCCCCCATTAAAAGTGTGTGGCAATGGTGACAGGGTTTCCAAGGAAACAAGGCTGTAGCAGAGCCCAGAATGAGGCATCTGGAGGTATGGACACACAATGTTACCTAGGCAGTAGGCATATAAAGCATCATATATGATATAAAGCATCATATATCAGCAGTACGTGATTTTATTAGGTACCATTTATTAGGTAGTGGTGCATGAGCAGAATTCTAAGGACTCAGAAAGACTAAATGATTTGCAGATGGAGAAAGAAGAAAAAGAAATTACTGCATCTGTTCAAGCCGCTTGTTGTCACATTAGCTCCACTGTGATTTTCCTTAATTTCTTTAATATTAGATACTATCCACATATTATCAACTGATGAGGGATCTCTGCTTGGCTACATGCCTGCCAATCAACAACCCCCAGTTAAAAGCCCTGAAGCTCCTGAAGAATGGCTGCATAATTGTTACCAATGTCTGTTTTCCTCATCTTCATTTGAGACAAGAAACAGAGCCTCTGATTTGCCCCTGCATTGCTCTATGGGAAACTTAATTAGAAATAAGATCATACATTTTGGTTAGGTCCAAACCAAAAATGCCTTCTTGGTTCCACCAGATGGCAGTTCTGTATCGACACAGCGATAGACACAGAGGAGGAGTTGGGGGAAGAGTACTTTGGACATAACAATGTAAAACTGTGGTATTTCCTGCAAAGACGAAATCTAAAAAGGGTGCAGGTGGGTTCAGTAAGAAATAAAGTGTATGCCTTTTGTACATACTCATTGCAAGTATGATGCAAATTTTCAAAACTAAATAAAACAAAAAACGTTCAAGATTGGCTGAATAAACATTATATGATGACTAACATTATTTTGTTACAAAGCTATGGAAAATTGAAACAAATCTATAAACATAAAATGTGTTCAGTTTTTGTTGTAATAATCCTGTGCATAAAGTTTGTGCTCTAAATATATTTCTGGGAGCTGGAATTTTGGCTCAACAATTAAGAGTGTATACTGTTCTGGTCCAGAATCAAAATTTACTTGCCAGAAATTGTTTTGGGTACCTCATAATTTCCATTAAATACAGCTCCAGCATATCCTTTGCCCTCTTCTGGCCTCTATGGGCAACTGCAATCACACGTAAATATTTGCCACATAGACACATACAAACACACGTATAGACACAATGCATACATGCATACATACACACTCAAAGCATGCATGCATACATAAATTAGATTAGATATACTGGTTTTCTTCTTTGTTGTTAATGTTGCCTTGTCCCCTTGGTTAAGCAAGGCGGGTAGACTTAAGGAAGAATATGGATCTGCCCTTGGAGCAGGAGCACAGGCAGTGTGAGAAGGGAATTTTAAAGTCTAGTTTTACTTAAGGGTCCTTTATGTGATTTTTAAAGTCTAGTTTTACTTAGGGGCCCTTTATGTGATTTTTGTGTTTTTGTTCTGTTTTCAACAGCAAGTGGTGTATGAACATTTTCCATCTGTCTCCCATATCAGCGTTTTCTCCCGTTTCTTGGAGAAATCCAGTCCTGAGTGCTGTACATAACTTCTGTGTCAGTATCTTGGCTCTGCTCCAAGCCTCTGTCATTGGTTGTCAGGAAGTGATGCTAAGGAAGTAGATCTACTTTGGATGTCTGGCATGATGCCCATCACTCCTGGAAAGATCATGTGTATAGCCATGAATAGGCAGAGCTCACTTTCTTTATTCCTTCTGAAATACAGGGAATGGAATCATCAGACTGTTGGCTTAAGGAACACATGTTTGTAGAATATGTACATTAGGGTCTGTATGTTTTATTTGGGTTGATTTTGGTTCTTTTTTCCCCCCTTGCTAATCCTTATTGTTTTATATTGTTTGGTTTTGATTTTCAGTTTGCTTCAGATTTCAGCTAAAGGAAGTGTAACAGTTTTCCCTGCATCATCCTCTCTTCTCAAACTGATTTGAGAATCAGTTTGTTGATAAATGGCTAGACTTATTTTCTACAGACATGCTATCACATTGGTTGCGCAGTAGTGCATTTCTATGTTCTCAAAAAATAGCCATTGTTCCCATCCCCTTTGGCGTGGTTACTGTTCTTCCAGCACCAAAGAAAGTACTCTTCTTCTTCTTCATCACTGAGCACCATTTCCCATGAGCCCGCAGGCATTTGTTCTTGGATCTTGTGCTTTTAAGCCCCCAGTCTTCTAGTTATTGCTAGTGAGTGATGCAAGCTTGTGCTTTGGTTTTCTGGTAGAAGATAATTTTATATCGCAACATCAGAGCAGAGAAATAATTTGAAATGGACATACTAACAAGTATTTCCAGAACTTGAAGGTAGGCATTTTTTTCCATTTTGAATATATAACCAACATGTCAATGCTTGAAGATATTTGATGATTAAATCAGAGTGTATGTGAACTGTAGTTAGCTAGTCTAACACAAAGCTGCCTGGTAGTAGTAACATGCTCTGTTATTTGGCTTTCAGAGATAAAAGCACACATGGGGCATGTTAGTATATGCTGCACAGAGATGAAGGCATTAAGATACAAACCATCAAAAATCTACACCTTACATTGCTTGTCCTGCAATATAGCACAAAATAGACCTCAAGTTATAAATTTTGTCTAACCTAGGTTGTTTTGCAAGTTTTTTTCTGTAATATAGCAGCTAAATGGGTCACAGTATAATAATATTTTCTAGACTTTTCTTAACCCAAAGGCCATGTAGAATTGACCTAATTAAGGATCTTTAAAAAGCTTTTTAATTTTTCCACTAAAGTGAGTTTTGTTCAGCTAGGAATGCAGCTAGAAGATTTCTCTTTGGTTACTGCATACAAAGGCTTTATGGGAAATTAAAAATTAACAGCTTTTGAGATAAAGGTAGGCCATATAGATGACAGAATTTCAGTCTGCCTATGCACCATAATCCATAATATCATTTTTCTTACATTTGTTTACTTTCCATTATTCATAATTGCTTCTTTTAATTGGGCCAAGGTAGCTTCATTTAAACTTCCCCTGAGAGTGATGTTGGCAGAAATGATTGGCAGCTCCCTCTCCCACACGATGCCATCCTGAAAATGCAAATGTCAGTTAACAGGCTTCTCTCACCAGTATTTAAGAGTGGGTGTCTGCATTTAGAAGAGAGAAGTCTGGGTACACATATTTCTGAATAAATGCATATGAAATTATGCATTCAATTTGCAGAATGAAAGACTGGATGGAATTCATGGAGGTCATACTGCACCCCCCCCTCCCATGCCACAAATATCAGGTTTTCCAGGACTCCTCAGCTACCTTGGACAGATAAGGTGATCTCCTGCTTCTAAAAGGTCAATTCATGTAACCCCTCGTCAGCTGTCTAAGTAGAGGATTAAAAACTTATCAGGTAAATAGGGTTGCAGGGAGTTATTTATACACCATGACTTCATGCCCTAAACTTCCTACTAGGGTTTCTCACACAAAAGCAAATAGGGAATACTGAGTCACTTACTTCCTTACATTCATAACCAGTTGAAATAGGAAGATAGTACAGAGGCAAATGGCTTGTATACTGTAGGACATAGCATAAACCAAAACTAATGCAGAAATCTCATGTCGTATTGTCTGGATAACAAGTAAGTAAATACTCTAGATATCCTTAAGCTTAGAAGGAAAATTTCAGTCATGCTAATGAAGTGACAATCTGATAGCCCTCCATTCTCATTTGCAATACTGAAAAGAACAATTAAATGTAATACAGCATTTTGATTATTGGTGAGTAAATACCATGGTTTGACAAAACAATATCTGGGTGTCAACTTCGAACACAAACAAACTAAAAGAGACTTCTTTAATTGAAAACTTCTGTATTGAAAATGTGTTGAGCTTGGGAAGATAGGAAATTTCTTGTGGTAAAGTCAAAACTGGTGTGAAGGAAAGGCATTGTGATTACACCAAAGACAAGGCACAGGGAGAACGCTCTTATCTGCCAGGTTCCAAGTCTCTGAGATAGCTCATGGTAAATGCTGTCAGTGGACATTAAGGAAAGATAAGGAGCAGGGACCTTCCCTCTTATGGCGTAGGACACCACGTTTCTTCTTCTCAGCTATCTGGAGGTTACATGTTTAGATAACATTGAATAAATATGCTAATATTACTTCTTTCTCCTTGCAAAAGGCACATTCTACCCATCCTGCCCCTCTCTGTTGACCCACAGTTCACCACAGCCACCTGTTTCCCCTGATACCTGCAACAACAGCAGTGGTGATTCTCCAGCTAACAAGGAGCACCATAATGATGTTCATGTACCTGCTTGGACCTTCCTTCATCTTGATTCTTCCTGATCACTCAGTGACATTAGGAGCGACAGGAAGTGTGGAAGGTTGCTGAAGTGTGCAGAGAGAAATAAGGCAACTCTCTCACACCATTTCAAGAAGATCTTGGGAAAGCCATGAGAGTAAGGATTTCATGGATATTATCACCTATAATTCTGTTAGGAAAATAACCTACTTCCACTATAGGCAAGGGGTCATACCCATGACAGGCCTAGTGTAGGACAGAAGAAAGACTCCAGGTCTTCCACCAAGTAGTGGGAAGAGCCTAACTCGATTCCTGGCTCAGCTACATGCAAATGGGCAATTTGGGAATAAATTGCTTCATTTACTTAAGCCACATCTTCTTTCTTTTACAGAAGTAACATAGCATGCAACAGTGAACCCACAAGGCTTTGAATAAAATTCAAGACACATTGCTCACACAGCAGCTCTGTTTGCGCTTGCAAGGTATAAAAGCTGGCTGTGTGATGTTTATCATTCCTGTTGCTAACTTGTGCAGGAACATTCTTCCCATGCACTACTGAGACGTTTTATTCTCTTTCAATCATTTTGAGTATATCTGTCACAGAGACTGATAAAATAATAAATTTCTTAGAGCTTAATTCAGACATGATGACTCATAAAAAAAGGAAAGTATAAAAAGCAAAGAACAAACAGGTGTCCTAGATACCCTCTTATGAAACTCCATATTCTCCCATGTCAGGAAATCTGCATCCTGAACGGCCAACTATCTTCAGAAGAACTGTATCAATACATTAAACACAAAACCTGAAACTCATTGGATTCTAGAAATGCACTCACCATATTCACATTTCCATAACAGCTTGACCATTCACTTCCTTGGGTCCTAAACTTTAGAAGGATCTCTGGTTTTCCTATCTTTCTCTCTACCCTGTCCTTCCCCCTCTGCCCTTACTGGGTCTTTAAGTTCTGTTCCTGCAGAGCTCCACACCATCTGCACTACAATCTCACTGCCCATCTGCATAGATCACTGCTGGTCTCCTAACGTCTTTGTCTAGTTTGGATTCTTTCCTACTCCAGTTCTTCCTATACAGTGCTGATGTAGCAATATCCCATTCTTAAAGGACAATTCTCTACACAGCAGTTTTTTTTTTTTTCCGTTTTGCTTTTTTCTATAAATAGAAGCAAACAATAAACAGAGCTGTTAATGCCATCGCTTTCCCCTTACGGCCACTTCTTACTGAGCACGCATAATCCCATGTGGCCTGATCACAATTGTGTCTGAAAAGAAATCACTTTTCCTTTTGGCTCTATGCGTTTTTTGTTTGTTTGTTTGTTTGTTTGTTTGTTTGATTGATTGATTGATTATTTGTTGGTTTTCTTTGCAACAGAAAATGGTGAGGTAATTCCTTCTCTGTCCATGGTTTGCCCAGAACCTGCCAGTGCTTACCTCTTTACACTGATGCCCAGTTCTCCATGTGGTTTGAATGCCATATTAATAACTTTTTGGCTTGTATATCATTTGACTTTTTCAGACAATATAAACTTACTCTGCACAGAGTTTGTTTCTTCTGTTGTAATCTACATAACCAGAAAAATGTGGATACACTTCACAGTAGACAATAACTGTCTACTGAACAAGTTCATTAAAATAAATGTTCATATTCTGTTCTGTAATAAAATCAAGTACATTTATTTATGTCTCTTCAATTGTAATGTAGTCTATATATATATATGCATATCTATCTATTTATGTCTATCATCTGCATATAACCACTTTAGTATATAGAACAAGGTTTTTTTGTCACACATGAAAACTGACTAAAGAATCAATTTGAATCATTATGGAGATTAGAAATTTGATTTTATTATTGCTCTTTTATCAACACCCCACATTAAAATCATATTTCTATATTCACTTATTCTGGTATTTTTTGAGTCAACATGATCTCACATTTTGAAACTGAAACATTCCATAATAAAAGTAAAGTAATCAGCAGATCAATATAAACTTACGACAAATGTGTAAGTCAAATATTAACGTTACTAACGATGAAACATTAAATGCTGTAATCTTTCTTTGCTCAAAGGGAGAACCACTAGTATATGTAGACTAAGAAAATGACAGGATTTAAAGATCGTCATTAGCCTAATGGAAGTCATGCAGCCCATACCACCTTCTAAATGTATAGCAATCCTGAAAGGAAATACAACCAACCTAACTTATACCATGGTGCCTAACAAGGAAGATAAATAAGTATTAAAATCATGAACAGGAAAATTTTCTCAATGTCACAAACCAAGAAATCAAGAATGAACAGAATGTATAGCCAGCATCACTAAAAGCTGAACAGTGTCCTTTCTCATGACACACACACACACACACACTATCTCCAGCTCATTCTGAGATCCCAACGTATGGGCTGCAGACAAGGTTCCTCCAGAACTGCAATTTCCTATTTGCCAAAAATGTCCATTTACTCTTATCTACTGATAATAGTTGCAAATATTTGGGAGGTCTCCAAGTTAAAAAAAAAAAAAAAGCAAAATAAAATAAAAATAGAGATGAATCTGCTGTTATGTGATGTTAAGCTCTTGTAACTAATAACACATCTTCAGTTTTGGACTCCAAGATATGTATTTTCACCATGTAGCAGAAGAGACTCCAAGTACTTTCAAATAAGTGCTGGACCATTTATATAGTATGCTATCTGAATAGAAATGAAATTGTTTCAACAAATTGTAGGCAAGTTCATCTAGATAGCGATTGGGCTAGTTCGTGTCACTTACATAAAAACCAGCATGTTCCGTTATTCTAGATTGACTCTTTGGCTCTCTGATTCTTTCTCTGTCTCTGTCTCTTTCTCTCTGTCTGTCTCTGTCTGTCTATCTCTGCTCTGTCTCTGTCTCTTTCTCTCATTCCCTCTCTCCTCTTCTCTTCCCCCTTCCTTCTCTCACTCCAACCACTAACAAGGAGAAGAAAAGCAACACATAATGCAGAACACGGGGAGAAGAAGCTCTGCATTCTGCCAGCCTTCTATCTAGAGACAAGGATATACATTACTAAACTACATCACTGATTTTGCCAAGCACTTATCAGACAGAGCTGTTGTTCCCTTAATGTATTCCTTCCAGAATCCTGTCTCTCTGGCCAAATGATCAATAAGAGTCCTGGGACAAAATGAGAATGAAGTCTCAGAATCCAATTACTGGGGTTTGTATATAAAACCGTAGAAACAAAGTACGTAGATTTCTTTTTCTCATTCTATCAGTATAATAAAAGACAGCGGTTGCAGTTGAAAATAAATACAGCCTGAGTAACTAAAAAAACTGTATTGGAACCATAAAGCTATGCCATGGCATGCTTTTAATTTAGCTTCAGTAAATTTCAACAGGAAGTCATTAAGTACCTGGGACATTTTCTCCTAGTGATGAATCCAAGACATCCTTCATCTTGACCAAGAGAAATTTAGAAATACCTTCTTACCTATTGACATCTAGCTCCTCTAAAACTATTAAGAAAATATTTGAATCTTTTTTTCTTTATCCAATTTTTTATTAGGTATTTTCTTCATTTACATTTCAAATGCTATCCCGAAAACCCCCTACACCTCCCAATCCCCTACCCACCCACTCCCACTTCTTGGCCCTGGCATTCCCTTGTACTGGGGCAAATAAGGTTGGCAAGACCAAGGGGCCTCTCTTTCCAATGATGGCAAACTAGGCCATCTTCTGTTACATATGCAGCTAGAGACACGAGCTCCAGGGGTACTGGTTAGTTCAGATTGTTGTTCCACCTTTAGGGTTGCAGACCCCTTTAGCTCCTTGGGTACTTTCTCTAGCTCCTCCATTGGGGGTCCTGTGTTCCATCCAATAGCTGATTGTGAGCATCCACTTCTGTATTTGCCAGGCACTGGCACACAAGACAGCTATATGAGGGTCCTTTCAGCAAAATCTTGTTGGCAAATGCAATAGTGTCTGGTTTTGGTGACTGATTATGGGATAGATCCCAGGGTGCAACAGTCTCTGGATGGTCCATCCTTTCGTCTCAGCTCCAAACTTTGTCTTTGTAACTCCTTCCATGGGTGTTCCCAATTCTAAGAATTTTTTTTCCCCAATTCTAAGAAGGAGCGAAGTGTCCACACTTTGGTCTTCGTTCTTCTTGAGTTTCATGTGTTTTGCAATTTGTATCTTGGGTATTCTACATTTCTGGTCTAATATCCACTCATCAGTGAGTATAGATCATGTGAGTTATTTTGTGATTGGGTTACCTCCAACAGCAGATGCTGGCGAGTATGTGGAGAAAGAAGAACACTCCTTCATTGTTGGTGGGATTGCAAGCTTGTGCAAGCACTCTGGAAATCAGTCTGGCAGTTCCTCAGAAAATTGGACATAGTGCTACCGGAGGATGCCACAATACCTCTCCTGGGCATATATCCAGATGTTCCAACTGGTAATAAGGACACAAGCTCCACTATGTTCATAGCAGCCTTATTTATAATAGCCAGAAGCTGGAAAGAATCCAGATGTCCCTCAACAGAGGAATGCATACAGAAAATATGGTACATTTATACAATTAAAATTAAAATTAAAAACAATGAATTTATGAAATTCCTAGGCAAATGGATGGATCTGGTAGGTATCATCCTGAATCTTTTTTTTTTTTATTCACTCAAGAAATTCTGTCTCTTTCCCGTCTATATCTCTGTCTGTCTGACTCTGTCTCTTTGTCTCTTTCTCTCTAGATGTGTGTGTGTGTGTGTGTGTGTGTGTGTGTGTTTGTCTATGATTTAAGTGCACAAAGGGCATTCTAAAAATACAGTGGGCAACATATTTTCATATAGATTCTCTTATTCAATATTGCATACCATAATGGAAGTCTTGCATGAGCTATCCTATGCAATGTATTTACTTTCTCTTCAGGATTGGGAATAGATGAGTTATATTACTGCATAGAGTATAGCTGTCATGATTTTACTATATAATATAATAGTATAACTATCTACTTAATTCTAAGACTTCCTTATGGCCAAAACAGTTATACTACTATTTTAAACAGTAAAATTAGCTATGACCCTTTTGGCGATGTTCTTAAATTGAAATTTAGTACTATGGAAATAATTTAAACTATTATATTTTATAAAACATAAAAATGGGCTTAAGTATACCCTAGTTATTTCTCTGTCAGTTTATGGTAATTTAGTAACTTAAATTACATACTAAAAACCTGTGATTCAGGATCTAAAAACAAAGAGCCTTTTAAGATAATACCATAGTATAGAAATCTCAACTTAGGGATAAAGATAGAACATTTATTTATTCTGACACAAAAACTGATGGCCAAGTGTATGAAATATAGATGCTTACTAAAAAAAAGCACTGTCTTGAGAATGTAATATAGGAATCCTGGACTATATACTAATATACAATTGCATAATTTTTCTGTTATTATATTTTGTTGGGAATTTATCTATGCATTACTAGATTTTTGTCCTTGTGATTAGAAATATGATATTTTATCCATAAGCATGAGCTTTTTTATATTATGAAGTATATGGTAAGACTGTTTTTATTTAAGGGTTATTCAAATATACCTCTGATTGTAATATATATCAAAGACTCAACAAATCAATATTTACAAATATTCTCCAAATTGGAAGCTTTCAGTTTACTTGATAATTTTGGAAAACTGCATGTTATGCAATCAAGAAAATATAAACGAATTAAATATAAATCTACAATCAAAGCATTCTTGTTAAAGACATCCTAAGAAACAGATAAATGAGAACATGCTGTGTCTTTTTCTGTTAAGTTCTATTTTTTCTATAAGTTCTATAATTCTGGCTATAAAGAGGATCAAATCCCATTCTGTTTCATCTTTCCTCATATTGTGCTTATAATTATCATACTCTACATGAAGAATATTTTGCTGGGTATGAAGCCATAGACTGTATCTGCAGGGAAGTATTTAGCTAAAATACCAATTCCAGGAGAATTAGCTTAAAATGAAACAATAAACAAAACCATGAGGGTATAAAAATTAAGAACTGTAACACAAATTGAAAAAACTAACAATAATATTACAATTGAGTTGGATAAGAAAAATTATTTCCTATGATAACTAGTGCAAAGACAATAAAAAGAAAAACAAAATAAATGGATTTCATAAAACTCGCAGCTTCTCCAGATCAAATGAATCAATAACTAAATGAATTGAAAACCTATAGGAGAAAAAATTGTAAAGAACATATTTGACGAGTAGTTAGTATGCAACATATATTGAGAACTCAAACAACTAAATTTAAAGTAAATAAATAATCCATTTAAGACAAAGAGGCCTGGGCCTCAATAGACTTTCTCAAGAGAACAGTCATTATTCTATGTGCTATCATAATTTAATCATCTCATAGTACTCCTGACATAATGTATGGTTTCATGACAAGACATCTTTTTCATTATTTTTATATTATTATTTATTAGTTAAATCCCTAACAATTTTTTAGTTCAACTTTTCAATTTGGTTATGTATGATTTTCTTGTGGAAATGAAGGATGTATAAGAAATACTTTAAGACAAAGAAAGAAGGACTAAATAATCTAGAAACTGGGAAACTTCCCATGCTCCTGTACTGGCAGAATTAATGATGTAATACTGTTATCAATATAAGCAGTCTACAGATTCAGTAAAATCTTCACCACAAATCAAGTGATATTCTTCATAAAATTAGTAAGGCAATTCTAAAATTCATGTAGAAACAGAAGAGATCATGAAAAGCCAAACTAATTCTAAAAGGAAGAACATAATCATATAACAAATTCTGATCTCAAATTATGCTACTGATCCACAGTAACAAATATACCAGGGTACTAATGCAGAAACAAATACATGAAGAAAATATAATAGACTTAGAACTAAATTCACACAGTTAAGGTCTTCTGATTTTTTTCCAAAGGTCTTAAAAGGACCTCATGCAGGGATGAAAGGGTAGCCTACTCAACATGAGGTATTGATAAAACTGGAAGTTCTCCTGCAGAGTAATAAAATTAGATGTATATCTCTCACTATTGACAAAACTGATTCAAATGGGATCAAAACCTTAATTAGAGCAAGAATCACTGAAATGGCTAATGTAAAACATGGGCAAAGGTAATACTTGCCTGTCTGTCTGTCTTTCTTTCCTTTCTTTCTTTCTTTCTTTCTTTCTTTCTTTCTTTCTTTCTTTCTCTTTTTCCTTTCTTTCTTTCTTTCTTTCTTTCTTTCTTTCTTTCTTTCTTTCTTTCTTTCTTTCTTTCTTTCTGTCTCTCTCTCTCTTTCTTTATTTCTTTATTTCTAATTTCTTTTTAAAAAACAAAGCCTACATAGCTCAGAAAACAGCCTCAAGAACTGACAAATGGGTTACATGAATTTGAAAGGCTTTTGCATGGTAAATAAAATTAACAAGAGAATGAACAGACAACCTATTTTTGTCTTTTGACCTCAGAGAAGGAACCTAAAACATATGAAGAGCTGCAAAAATTAATCACTAAAACAATACAAAATAGCCAGTTGATAAGTAGGCCAGGGATCTGAACATTTCTCAAAAGAAGAAATAACAAATGTTCAGTAAGTATTTATTTTAAAATATTCAACATTCTTAGCCATCATAAAAATGGAATTAAACCTAATTTTAAAATCTAATCTAACCACAGTGAAAATGGCTACCATGCACCAAACCAATAACAAATTCTGGCTAGTGTTTGAAGGAATATATGTTACTACACACACACACACACACACACACACACACACACACACACACACACATATCTATCTATCTATCTATCTATCTATCTATCTATCTATCTATCTATCTATGTTATTTTAAATATCCCCTGCGTTAAAAGGGGCAGCTTTTGTTGGACCTTGTAGCTAATACATGCCTTGAGTTCACTTAAGACTTATGTATTGAATCTCCTACTGTGTACTCAGCTGTACTGAAATGTTGTTATAGCCTAAGCTGAATTAGTAGCTATAATCTTATTATATATATTATTCCATGTTTCTGAATTGGAATAATCATTATGGTAGCCATTTGCTAAAAGCAGCCGAGAGGTTGAAAGCAGCAAGTATCTCCTAAAAATTGAAAAAAATAAATAAAGGTTATTAACATCTGTAGTGTTAAGTGATATGCGGGGTCAGTTGGAGTCAGTAAACATACTTCTTTCCTTGTATAATTATCTACTGATACTCATCAATAAATTTAGAGCAAAGCCATTTGTAAGGGACAAGCATGAGAGAGAGATAGCCAGATACAACATAGAGACAACAGGGACAGATTATATACATAATATAGACTGGCTACTATCCACAGACCACAGACGATTGGAAGACAAAGAAAGAGAATTCAGAATTGGACTCACTCTTGGTCAAACCACTCAAAGACAGAGTCACCCTTTTAATTTTTTCCAATTCCTTAACATGACACAGACACAAAAATAGAAAACAGAAAAAAAAAAAAAAAAAAAAAAAAAAAAAAAAAAAAAAAAAAAAAAAAAAAAAAAAAAAAAAAAAAAAAAAAAAAAAAAAAAAAAAAAAAAAAAAAAAAAAAAAAAAAAAAAAAAAGCAACTGATAGAACCAAGGGCAACAGAACCACTGAGCCGAGGATATCAGAGCCAAACTAATGTTGTCCTGGAACACTTAGGAAATCTCAGTCAATATTCAAGCTACATTTACACCCAAAGTGGTATTAAGAGACAAATCAGCCATGTTTCAGAATAACAAGAGTTACTAAGTGGAAACCTGAAGAGAATGAATGTAAAAACAACCCTACAATCTATATAAGAAGAAACCAGCTGGAGTGGTTTAGGGAATTTACATGAATATATGGCTCTAAGTGCACTTGCTTGAGAATGATGGCAGCAGTGTCTGTCTTTCTCACCTTGCTGCTCTTATGTGTTTTTCCCTGCCCAGAGAGTACATGTGAGCTGAGCTGGGACCACAGAGATGGTGCTATTGTTTACAGAAATCAGCAGATATCCTATCTATTAGGACAAGCAAGGAGAAGGGAGAACAACCACCGTAGGAGGTACCAGGAAACGATGTCAACAGAACTTAAGTTTTCCAACATGGAAATAACACAAGCTATTTAGTTAAAAGGGCAGATTAAAAATGATGCTAATATAGGATTCTAAATTTTGCGAAAATAAAAATTATAGCATTTGTTTTTCTTTAATTCCCACTATATGCCATACATCTAAATTGCAGTCTAATGCAGCTGACAGATTTACTCAGAGAGCTGGACATACTGCTATTATAGTGTACTGTTGCAGGCTCAGTAATTGGGCATTGAATCTAACAAGAATTCATACCCAGTTATGTTTCACTGAGGATAAATTTATCCTGGAAAATGGCACGATTTTCTCTAGCTCAGATACTAAAAGGGAGGCAGTCCACCTGCATGGACAGCTGCTACTTCAGACAACCTTTGCCAGGAGGCACTATGTAATAGAGTTGTGTGGGCATTATGTGTGCTGTTTCCCTGACAAAAGGCAAGATGAGCTGGACCTGAGATTTGTGCCTTGACTTGTTTTCATGCCCTGAAACTTACTAGGAAACAAGGCTTGGTACTGACATTTTATTTGATTCTGTCCAGAGCAATGTTGTGATTCTTTATGAATTGCTTATCTCCCTCTAATAATGCTTAACATGAAAAATTAGCCTTCTATACATTTCTAATTAGTTCTTAACAAATTTTAGCCTCTTTTAGGGAAAGATATATTCAGCTAACTACTCGGAATGTAATCTACATTCCCGAATCCTATGACAACTCTTATGGGAGAATTCTCTCTCTCTCTCTCTCTCTCTCTCTCTCTCTCTCTCTCTGTTTGTGTGTGTGTGTGTGCGCACACGTGCATGTGTATGTGTGTGTAAAGGCTATTCTTATTTTAAATTAATAAATTACCCTCTATATAGCAGTAAGGATAAAATAACTTTTTATAATGTTTATGTATACTAATTTTCTTGCTTCTGTTTTTATCTTATGTTTTAAAGCAAGATACAATAAAAATAATGGATGAGTAACCAAATTATATAATTAAATATAGTTTTCCAAGTAAAGGATACATTCATTTAAATGAAACTAAGTCATACTATGAAAGTCAATCCAATTTTAAAACATATAATCTGAAACAATGAAGATGTTACTTTACTTACCGAAAACAAGTATGGGATCTCCTCAGCTACATTTTATTTAAAAATCAATAATGCTAAAGAAAATTTGTGTTAAGGTTTTTTTTTTTTTAACTAGACCCATTTCTATCTCTTTATTGGCATTTTCTTAACCTTTCTTCTGTAAGAGAATTTACATTTTAAATACTAAAAAGATTTTTATTATCACTAAACTTAGCTTATATTTACATTTAATTTAAATTTTAGAATATTCACAACAATCACATATTGGAAATATCAGGCAAAAAGAGTTAGATCTTGTAAACACATCATAAGACCACTTCTTAGAACATTAGGCCATGTCAGAATATAAAATAATTCTATAATAAAGAAACCAATGAGTTGAGGTTGTGCACATACTGAATGCATTAAAAGAGGGGCTGACTAGCGTATACAGCAGCAGGCAGAAGTGCTTGCCCCCCAATGAGGTGATACCAATAATCCAAACTCAATATGCAGAAGCCTTAAAAAGGTCAAAAGGTAAAAGTGACTTCACAATTTGTTCTCAAACCTCCACATGTACCCATATTTATAGACACACACACACACACACACACACACACATATATATATATATATATATATTATATATATATATATATATATATATATATATATAATCTACTTTACATTTGACAATTATAGATAAAAAGTGGAAAATTGTTATTAGTATAATCAGATCAGACAAGAATATTAGAAGGAAAGGAAAAGTTGTTTAGAGAATAATATATGAATTGCATTTGAAATGAATAAAATAATACAGTTCAAAGAAATATGCAGGTGTTCTTGAATAAAATAGCAAATTAGCTGAAGTATTGCGAAATAGGTTTTCCTATCTTTAATGTGACTCAAATATATGAGAAAATATTTTGTTGGCTGCAAAGGATGCTATGCAGGTTCTCTCTATGCTAGTAAGCTATGGACCATTGTTTAAGTAGAATAGGTTTTCTGTATCTACTACTTTCTCAGCACATAAAGAAATGGACAATGAGAACACTTGTTGTACAACCCTTTATCGCAGGTAAATCTTATAGAGTGATCCGTGAAGGCTTTGGCTAAGAGGCTAGAGTTCATTGTCCAGACTTTCATAGTCTATACATTAGCTGTGCTTAAAAGCCACTTGGATAGTGTTTTTATGCATCAGTATGAAACTTTCCTTTCAGCTAACATTTTCAAGGTACAGAGGCTTGTAGTTTAAAAAAACTGAATAGAACAATGTATTTACAGTAAGGTTGCTTATAGGATTAGGAGAAGGATAGCAGACAGAACAGCAATATGTTATGTTACAAAGCAGAACACTGCAAAGGCCATGATGTTATAAAAATGCTGAATGAACACAGGGCAAGGAATATGCAATTATTCATTTCCAAATGGGGCTGTAAAATGACTTTACAGTGTTAATAATTCAACCAGACAGGAGGTGCACAGTGCATTTTTCAACACAGGCAAACCACCAAAGTGGCTTAAGCATGGAGTGTAGAGAGTACTGTATTAGCAGCAAAGACGGGGCATCTAGATGGCACTCATATTGGATAGGGAAGAAATGGATTACAACTCTCTTCACAGGAAAATGGTAATAATGAAGCTATTCTTATTGTTGTGTTTTTATTGGAGTCCTTGACTGCTATACCAGAAGCTGGTGAAGTATATCAAGTATGGGCCAGGCAGTGGTGGCACATGCCTTTAATCCCAGCACTTGGGGTGCAGAGGCAGGCGGGTTTCTGAGGTCAAGACCAGCCTGGTGTACAGAGTGAGTTCCAGGACAGCCAGGGCTACATAGAGAAACTCTATCTTGAAAAAAGAAAAAAAGAAAAAAAGAAAAAAAGAAAAAAAAAAAGAAGTTAACAGTATGAAGACAACTATGATGAGCCGTCATCCAATTAATAGAATAAAATTGACAAAATGGTGATTACAGGAGTAATTATCATAATGCAATGGTGGTGATGATGATGATTATGACAATGATGATGATGATGGTTATCAGTTGGGGATGTGTTCAACAGTAGTTTGCATAAGCAGCAACTATTTAGAGAGCTCTTCACCTATACTAAGAACTCACTCATCAACACAGTCACAATTTTGAATCTTGACAGTGAGCCTGACAGAGCCAGACATTTCCCACAGATGGGCGTGGTGGCTCATGCTCTTAATCCCAGCAGTTGGGAGGCAGAGGCAGGCAGATTTCTGAGTTCAAAGAGTGACCATAAATCAGCCTTATATACACTGAAAAATTCTCTCAAGGCCACATACTATTGGAGGCCAGAATAGAACAATCTATTTTATCTCTGAGAAATGATGGAAGATTCATAATCTTTATAAAATTTAAAGTGAGAAAAGTAAGGTGAGTAGGAATTCAAGAAAAATGATTTTTTCAATTCCACCAGCACCTGAAGTTCAGCACACACTCCTGGTTTTGTTTGTTTGTTTGTTTGTTTGTTTGTTTTTAAAGCCATGCTCAAGCTGGGTGTGGTGGCTCATGCCTATACTAAGAACTCACTCATCAACACAGTCACAATTTTGAATCTTGACAGTGAGCCTGACAGAGCCAGACATTTCCCACAGATGGGCGTGGTGGCTCATGCTCTTAATCCCAGCAGTTGGGAGGCAGAGGCAGGCTATTTCTGAGTTAAAAGCCACCCTGGTCTATAGAGTGAGTTTAAGGCAGCCAGGGCTACACAGAGAATCCCTGTCTTGAAAGAACAAAAACAAAAAGCAAAACAAAACAAAAACAAAAACAAAAAACAAAAACAAAAACCATGCTTAGAACACACCCAAGCACTTCCATAAGAGAACAGAACAAGAGAGAAAAATAACAGCATATATGTCATTTGCCACAAATAGTCTCTTAACTTCTCAGAGCAGTGGGATTGAGGACTGTAGGAGAGTGTGAAAGTGTGTGAGGAATTTGAAACAGTGGAAGCATCATTTTGGAGACATGAATGTACCATTCACATGATAGGTTGAGCTGGGCAACAACACTGCAGTATTTGGCTGAATGTTATGCAGCACTTCACAAGTGGATCGTGCATGCTATGTGATTAAATGTCTGTTATCACACTGGGAGGAATCCTGGATCAGAACCCTTTTAATCATACCACGAATATAAAGATAGGCTCCACGCAGAAACCGCCTACCTGCACCAATTGGATTATCAACAGTTAGGGAATTAAACAGTTTCTGTTCCCTTCAGCTACTTCTTGCTTGAAACATTAGAGGCCACAGGCTAAACAAAATAGCCCTAGGTTCCCATCTGGTCTCTGTGTAGCATGTGGAGCCCTTCTAGCTTTTGAGCGATTTTAGGTTTTTGGTACTGAATATGCCCTGAAGAATGTGAACACCTGTCTGCTATAGGAAAATGATCCATCAACATCCTATGAAACAGATTCCCAAGCAAGGAGCCTGTGCTTCTTCTGAGTATCCTGCATTTGAATTGTGGTACTTCCATCTTCTCCAAGTCCAACTTCCTGCATCACTACCATTGCATTTGCACACACACACAATTCCCCTTAGATTTAAAGTGCCCTGTCTATGGAAGGAGAAGTACTATATGCCCTTGAAATATTATCTTATTAGATTGTTTTAGTTCTTAAATCTCATACCCATGGGGAAGATAGGAAGGAAGCAGTGTTATTCAATTATAAAGGAACTCTCTCCTTAACCAAAAGTGTTAAATCAAACCAAGGCAAATTTTTCATTGGTGGCATTTAAATGGGAGTTATATAGAGCTGTCTGCTATGGTACTGTATGCTGTCCTCTACCCTTAATTTGACCTGAAGAGATTTCCCAGAGCTGAGTAGTCAGCAGGTAAAGAAAGAGGAAATATGCCAACAAGCCCATTAATCAGAAATCTAAGCTCAGAGAAACAAATATATCAGTGTTTGCTAAAAGCTCTTGCCAGCAGGACCTGGGAAAGGCAGAGGGATTTTTTACTTTTCCTGAGAATTATGTTCTTTCTATTATTTATGGATACTTCTTTTTGAGAAAGAAAAAGCAGAATAGTTTAAGGCTAGATAAATGAACCATGTCTGCATTAGAAAGCTGTCACAAAACTAGATCATAACAACAATTAAAAATAAATACAAACCTTAATCAGAAAATATGAAGTCTTAAGAGCCATGTTTCAAAACAAATGCCAGTCAGTCCCTGCCCTTCTCTTTGTGGCCAAACTCTCAGAACCTCTTTTCTCTCCTCTGAACATGCATTGCAGGTTTCTTCCTCCTTTCTTCAAACAAGAGGAGTTGTAGTTCCTCTGGGGTCAACCTCCGGCCCCTCTTGTCTTAGACCACCACCATCTTTATTTATTTAGTGTTCACTTCAATAGAGAGGCTGTTCTGTTCTCAAGCTATCTCTATTTGATCTCTATTTGAGATCAGAATTATCCTTGTCTCAGCCATAATTCCCAAAGAAAAACCACAAAACAAAACTGAGCATCTACTATAATGTGAGCTCATTCTTAACACTGCCTACACTTCAGTCAATCCCCTTCCTAACTCCTCAGGGAAACTGTCTAATTGAAGCACCACTCTTTGGTCCTTTATCCTCATAAATGGCAGCATATCTACTGTTCTACAAATCTGCCCCCTTTATTAATTTATATATTCATACATACATATATTATACACCATGTATTAATTTATATATTTAATTATACATATTAAATGAATATAAATATATTTAATCATATATATTTGTGGACATGATTATGAGTGCACATGCACAGACTTATTGTGTGCTCTCTGTGACTGAGTATGTAGAGGTCAGAAGGTAGCGTTAGATGTCTTCTGTCGAATTCCATATTACCTTTTGGACATTGTTTTTCACTTTACCTGCAACTTATCAACTGACTGGACAGGCTAGCCTTTGAACTCGTGGATATGCTTCTCTCCACCAACTCCTACCTCCAACTCTGCCTCTGTTCTTTTAGAGGAGTACTGGAAATACCAACTCAGGTCCTTATGCTTGCACAGAAATCATGTTACCCACTGATGCAAGTCTCCAGCTCCTTATACCTTCAAATATAACACAAGAACAGAAGTCTCTGCTGCAGAAGTCAGTTTAGCTCTCTTCTTTGTAGACTTTAGCAGATCTTAGGCCCATAGTTATTAACAGCACTACAGCCTTGGAAATACATTCTCCCATTCTTACATGTCTAGAAGCTGTGTTTTTCTGCCCAGTAACAATCACATGCAGTCATATCCAGGCACACACACACATCCATCACATGTTATTGGTATTCTCTTTCCACATGACTCTGCAGTACACAAATCTTGTTAAGTATCCTCTGTTCTGGTCTATTTGATCATCTGCCTGAATGAAGCGCATGCCAATTAAAATCACTGACAGTTTCTCTGCATTCTGTGTGAAGCAAATTGTCTAACCCTCAATCTCTCAAAAAGGTAGGTTTCCCAGGTCATTCTTCTCTTATTCTTAATATACAAATCCCTCATTAAATGGGAAATCTCATCTCAGTATGGGTTTTATGAATTACTAGAGTACTGGCACCTTATTTTTTGTTTGGTATATTTATTCTCCAGGTTTCCCATATTGGGTGTTTATAAATAATAAGTATATAATTTTGTTTCAAGTTGATGAGATCTGGGATCACCTAAGGTAAATGCATTTGGAGTACATCCTGGGAGTCTAACTATAGGGGATACATGCTCCCTCAGAGTGGGCAGCACTTTCTGGCCTTAGCAATGACAGAAAAAAGCTCTCTGGGAAAAGCACGGCTACTTCTGTCTTTCCTTCACCACTTGCTAGTGAGAGCGTCCACCGAGTTGATGCCAATGCCATGACTTTCCCGCCATGATGGAATGTACTCTACGACCAAGAGACAAAATAATCCTCCCTTGTTTGATCCAAAATTTGGCTCCAGCATTAAGACAAGTAACCAACACAATATTCAATTAAAATTTATCAACCATCTATCAGGAGCTGGTAGATGCCCAGAAGAGAGCATGAATGGGTTTCTTGATTTCTACATGCACTTGCATTAGTGACACTTTAATCTAGACTGGGCAAGAAAGAAATGATATAGGAAAGGATTGTACATTTTTTTTTTCTGAACTAGCAAATTGGCCAGTGAAACACAACAGGATTGTAAGCAATGAATGCTGATAAATGGATCAAGTTTTGATCTCTTTCTCATAGATTCTGATACAGATCTCAGTTGCCAATGGTCTTACGTTTCTAGGTACCACTGATAGTAAAAATAGTCTGGGATAATTTCACAGTTCTGTGCTGGTTAGTTTTATGCCAACTTGACATAAGTTAAAATCAACTGAGAGGAGGGAACCTCAAGAAAATTCGTCCTTAAGATTATGTTGTAGGTAAGACTATATAGGGCACTTTCTAAATTAATGACTGAATTGACTGGGGAGAGCCCAGCAAATTCTTGGTGGTGCTAATACTGGCCTAGTGATCCTAAGTT
This sequence comes from Mus minutoides, assembly GCA_902729485.2. Classification (NCBI taxonomy): domain Eukaryota; kingdom Metazoa; phylum Chordata; class Mammalia; order Rodentia; family Muridae; genus Mus; species Mus minutoides. The sequence goes on from LR753570.1 coordinate 205,894, forward strand.
CTATAAGAATTTAGGCCGAGCAAGACATGAGGAGCAAGTCACTGAGCAGCATTCTTCCATGACCTCTGTTATCAGTTCTTGTTCCCAAATCCCTACCCTGTTTGAAATTCTGCCCTGACTTCCTTTGATGATGTACTGGGATGGTGAAGCATGAGCTGAATAACCAAATCCCTTCTTAAGTTGCTTTGGTCGTGGTGTTTTATCATGGCAGCAGTAACTGTAACTAGGATAGATGTCCCTCTTCAGTTGTTATAAGCAATTTAGTATCTCATTTATTATAGAGCCACCGCTATGTGAGGATCCTCAACACAGTTAGTTATAACTGTCCTCATTGGTCTGTAATATGTTGCTTAATTCTCCCAGTACAGAAGGCTTCACCATTTATCTGATTATTTGACTTCTTCATTGGTAGTCACAGGTATTGACATAGAATACCATATGGTCCGTTTTACTGTATCCTTCAACAATGTCATGATTATTGCTAAAGACATGTTAAAATAGGTAATCATAGTAACTAAGTAACTATATCTTGGTGACTCACAAAATTTAATACAAGGCCCCTCCCCCCCCTTTTTTTTGAAATCTGCTATACTGGAAAAATTCATAGTGACACAAAACTTAATAATGCTAAGTTTATTTTAAAACTTTTTTATTGAGTATTATAAAGCATGACTAATTTACACACAACATTGCCAAAAAACACACTAATACTAATATATATATATATATATATATATATATATATATATATATATATGCCACATGGTACCATGAGGGTTGTGGACAATCTGCTTCCAAGGAAATACTGAACTGACGTTTCTAGATTTCAAAATCTCCTATAAATTATTTTCACACTTTTATATCCATCTCCCTCTCTACTCTTGTTTAGTGCCAAATTTGCCAATGCATTTAGCTGAAATGATTCCATTTAAGTACTTAAATTAATTATGCTAACATATATGGAAATGGGATGTTCGAGTTTTGAAGGAACTACAGAGGATTCCCTCTGAGCCAGAGAATGCGTTATGTTTAAATGTATAAAAACTGTAAGGAATAAGCAAGCCACCTGACTTCAGACAGTGACACAACCATGTCATTACTTGACCAGTTGGCATTTTCTAATATGAATGCTGCATAAATGTTTGTGTCTGATCTCACTGCCTGTGACTCAGTAGCACATACTTAAATTATGAAGCAGAAACCAAACACCTATATGCTCAGACTTCATCACAAGAGGAAAACACTTGAAAAAAAATTTCAGGTGTTTCTCAAATTTCCCCCATATCTTCCTCTTTCATATGCTCTCCACATCTTCTTCTTCCCCTTCATTTCTTGTTTTCTTGAGACAGAGTTTGTTATAAACTACTGACAGGTCTGGTATTGGGTACATAAAGGAGTGGTCTTAACTCATGGCAATCCCACTCTACTGATGATTAGTGTAAAAGGCATTGGCCATCAGTCTAGAGCTGGAAGCTTCTCTTGTATTCCTCCCTTCTTCTGAATAAATATTACTATACTTAAAGCATTTGCTTTCCCCTCTGCTCCTTCTCTCTTTCCTGTATACACTATTTGTAATTCACTAAACTCAATTTTCTTCCTTTCTTCTTCTCTTCTTCTTCTTCTTCTTCTTTCTTCTTTCTTCTTCTTCTTCTTCTTTCTTCTTCTTCTTCTTCTTCTTCTTCTTCTTCTTCCTCCTCCTCCTCCTCCTCTTCCTCCTCCTCCTCCTTCTTCTTCTTCTTCTTCTTCTTCTTCTTCTTCTTCTTCTTCTAACAAGGGGCTCAGTGTCTCTTACATAAAAACACTGCAAATGCAATCTGCCTTAAAAAAGCAGTGAATTATGGAAGCTACACAATGACTCTAAGGCTGCTGCTTTTATGACCAATATGGACTGTTCAAAGACAAAGTAAACTAATAACTGAGTTTATTAAACAATCCACAGGGGAAAGAAAATTGACAATAGGACTAAGAACACAAGTGAAATATTAGAGGCTGTACAAGTCAAATACTGTAAAATAATTTTAAATAAAAGAAAATGTTATTTTAAGAAGGTTAAATATTGAAAAAAATCAGTAAAGAAATCAAGTAAATATTTTTAAAAATAAAAAATGCTATGGAAAACCCTATGTACAAAAGGAGAAGGCCTATAAGCAATAAAATGTTCTACTAGAAAGGAGAGTAACACCAAAAAATAACTATATACAGTCCAAAAGAGAAAGTTATTGAAGCATTGAGAGAACACTCCTGTTATACGGCACCATGGTATGAACACTAGTAAGATCCAAGAAACAGAATTCCAATTACAACATGCTAGCATTTGAAGTCCAGTTTATTTATTTAAAAAATATAAGCAATTTTATATTGAGAGTGTTGGTAGAGGAATTTTAATCCAGCAACATGGCTGCTTTGGAAAGATATTGCATCCAAAGACATTCGAGGTCTATATAATCCTGTCAGAATGCAGACACATCCTGGACTACAATATGCATGATCCGGCTGGAATACCTAAGGTTAGACTGTAGAAGGAAGAACCCTGAAAGTGGCATCTATTTGAGAGTCAAAGTGAATAATCATAGAAATATTTGACAGAACAAGTCAGAGATAGGATATGCAGTGAAGAGAGAGGGGGGGAGAGAAAAGAAGGGGGAGAGAGAGAGACACAGAGACAGAGAGACAGAGAAAGGAGGCAGTTTTACTGGGACAATTTTACAAAGACAGGTTGCAAGTAAAGAAAGAATGGGCCACATAATGAGGAAGAGCCGGAAGATTAGAACAGATTAACAGAGTTATGTTGAGATTAAGCAGAGCAATTCAATGGGAAGCCAAGTCAAACCAGTTTGAATCAGTCAGCTTGGAAAAAAGTTTTGAGGCAGAACAGTTGATTGAACCATCCAGCCAGGATTCAGAAATAACTAGAAGGGGTTAGCTAACTCAGCAGTAAGCCTCCAAGAAAACAATTACCACTAGTGAAAGTTACATTTATAATATTTTTTATTACACAAATGGTTGTTAATGGACAACAACTAAAATATAAACAGAACTGGATGGTAAGTAAACATGAATAAAAAGTACTCAGAATAATTAGAAGTCACATTATTTTCTGTTTTCAGGAGAAACCAGGATCATTTATCATTGAGCTACCTGCAGAAGAATGTGGCTCTCACCTTTCTTCAAGAATGCATTTTTATTTTAACCTCAAGTACAAAGAGTGTATATAAATTTACAATTGTTCTAGCTGCAAAGAATAACAGACTGTGGGATCCCAAATAATGCATCTACAATACAATCCAGATATATAAGTCTCATTGCTGAAGAGAAAACAGAATAATTGTAATAGCCGGAGGACCTAGATTTCTGCCACTAGACAATATCTACTGTATGACAAGAATACCTTATCTATAATTTATCAGCAATACATTATTTGTATTTATGTATTTATATCAGCAATGTGATAATTATGATATCAATTGACATGGCAACTCACAGGAAATAAGGTATCTGATGGCTTCTGAATTTGTATTGTGGACAGATAAGATCCCAGCTAATCACAAGTGATCAACTCTAAACATATAGAGAGGCAGCAACTCTGTATGAACTCAGTAAGAGCTGTGCGTGTGTGTGTGTGTGTGTGTGTGTGTGTGTGTGTGTGTGTGTGTATTAATTAAGAGGGGATGTCAATCATTTGAGAGGGAGTAGGAGAAGATCATGGGAGGAGTAGGAGAGAAGCAGATGGGGATTGGTGGAAGTGATGTAAAAAGCAGTACTCAAACAAAATTCTCAAAACTTCACATTAAAAAATTGAAGTCTGCAGTGAACAGAAAAACTTCACATCAGTGATATTATAAAAGTAAACTCATATCAGCAATAATTTGTAAGCATATCAATAAGTTACTGAGACAGGTATTTTCTACAACTGCCATAAATATTGCAGGTTATTACCCTCAAGACCTTGATGGTAAGATCCAATTGTGGATATACAATATACTCAAGTGTATCTCAAGCTGATACTCACCAGAGGCTATATCTCTACTGGCTAATAGTCATAATGCTTGAAGGCTTGAAGGTAGTAATGCATTCTACCATGGGAGAAAACGAATACTCATTCTTATCCAAGTATGAAGTTGAGAAATACAATAAGGACTTGCCTTGTAAGAAATAACCACCAGGCAATAGTAGAAAAGCATCATAGGAATAACACACCATTTTCTGATTTAATTTACATCTTTTTCCACAAAATAATACTCACTACCTTGTGCTACTCTGAGAGTCAAGAACCCGTGGCTTGACAAATTACAAGCTCCAGGAAACATTATTGCTGCTATTTTATTATTGTTATTGTTATTATTTTTATTACAAATGGAAATATCTTTAAACTATTAAACTAATTCCCAAGGATTCATCATTATACAACAGATTAATACATGACTCAACACTCATAATAGAACTTTTTATTTGCAATATGGAATTAACGCTGAGACTGACAACAGGACAAGGTGCAGAGAATAAGAAGGACTATATTATGCTCATTCATAAATGAGATTTCTACATCATGTCCTCACCTACAAGGCTTCGGCTCAATATAGAAGAGAGGTCTAACAGAATGTAAATGGAAGAAGCAATGGATAATTAGAAGAAAACAATGTTTTCAGGACACAGCATGGAAGTGGCACAGAAAAACTCACAGAGGTTGTAAGAGCATTCAAAAGAATGGTCAAAATACTTGTGGGAGACTATACCAATGCCTGGCAAACATGGAGGTGGAAGCTCACAGTCAGCTATTAGATGGAACATAGGGTTCCCAAGGAAGGAGCTAGAGAAAGTTTCCAAGGAGCTGAAGGGGTCTTCAACCCTATAGGTGGAAGAATAACATGAACTAATTAGTACCCCCTGAGCTCATGTCTCTAGCTGCATATATAGAAGAGGATGGCCTAGTTGGCCATCACTGGGAAGAGAGGCCCCTTGGTCATGCAGACTTTATATGCCCCAGTACAGGGGAATGCCAGGGCCAAGATGTGGGAGCGGGTGGGTAGGGGAGCAGGGCAGGGAGGGGGGAGGGTATAGGGAACTTTCTGGATAACACTTGAAATGTAAATGAAGAAATTATCTAATAAATGTTGGAAAAAAAAAAGAAACACAAAATGTTCAGCATGGCAGAGGGGAAATAGACACAAAATCTTACCCCTAGAGACATGCTCATGGCAACTGATAGCTTGAGGAAGAAAAGTGAGTTTCCCTTTAGAAAAGGGAAATCATTATACCACAGATTAATACATGTATTAATTCCCCATTGTAACTTAGGATTCAATTCAGAGAAAACAAACATCTTATGCTGTATGGGCAGTATAAATATTGGATTGGGAAGACTGGGGACACACACACACACGTACATACACACACACACACACACACACACACACACACACACAGATGTGTGGTAGATAAAAAGAAGAGTTGCATATTAGAGAAACTGAGGGAGGGGTGAATATGATTAAAACACATTGTACCTAACTTGCAAAGAAATAATAACAGTAAAGGGAAGAAATCAGAAAGAACATTTATAATCAAGAATCATACAAAATACCATACCATACTCACTCACAAAGCAAACATTCAACAAAGGAGAAATGATACAACCCTAGACGCTTTGCATCTCATTCAACAAAACTACTCAAATCACACAGACCTAATGGGAAAAAGCTACAAAGCACTTAAAGGGGAGGGGCAACGAAGGAGGGAATTTTTGGAGACAAAATCAGGAAAAGGGATAACATTTGAAATGTAAATACTATGTCCAATTTTCTGAGGAACCGCCAGATTGATTTCCAGAGTGGTTGAACCAGCTTGCATTCCCACCAACAATGGAGGAGTGTTCCCCTTTCTCCACATCCAGGCCAGCAACTGTTGTCACCTGAATTTTTGATCTTAGCCATTCTTACTGGTGTGAGGTGGACTCTCAGGGTTATTTTGATCTGCATTTCCCTGATGATTAAGGATGTTGAACATTTTTTCAAGTGCTTCTCAGCCATTCGGTATTCCTCAGTTGAGAATTCTTTGTTTAACTCTGTGCCCCACTTTTTAATGGGGATATTTGATTTTCTGGTGTCCACCTTCTTGAGTTCTTTATATATATTGGATATCAGTCCCCTATCTGNAAGGAGCTAGAGAAAGTACCCAAGGAGCTGAAGGGGTCTTCAACCCTATAGGTGGAAGAATAACCATGAACTAACTAGTACCCCCTGGGCTCATGTCTCTAGCTGCATATATAGAAGAGGATGGCCTAGTTGGCCATCAGTGGGAAGAGAGGCCCCTTGGTTATGCAGACTTTATATGCCCCAATACAGGGGAACGCCGCGGCCAAGGGGTGGGAGTGGGTGGGTAGGGGAGCAGGGCCGGGAGGGGGGAGGATATAGGGAACTTTCTGGATAACACTTGAAATGTAAATGAAGAAAATATCTAATAAAAGTTGAAAAAAAAGAAATGTAAATAAAGAAAATATCTAAAGGTTTTCTGAGTTCCGCATAGTTTTTCAAATCTACCAAAAATGAACCTGGAGATGGTTTATAGAGTATGCCTGAAGGGAAAAAAGAAATAATTAAAAGTGAATGCAGATATTGATGAGACATACATAAGGAGATCTCAAGACAATGGAGAAGGGAATTGGGGGTGGGGGTGGGGGAGATGGAAAGGACCTGTCACTCAGGAAACGGGAATTCCACAGAAAGAAGAAACAGAGAGACTGCCACAATTAATCATTAACAGCAGCATCGTTTGATAGCAGCCATGTTTCTGACATTGTGAAGACTGGGGACACACACACAGATGTGTGGTAGGTAAGAAAGAAGAGTTGCATATTAGAGAAACTGAGAGAGGGGTGAATATGATTAAAACACAATACCTCCCTTGGGCATATATCCAGATGTTCCAACTGGTAATAAGGACACGTGCTCCACTATGTTCATAGTAGCCTTATTTATAATAGCCAGAAGCTGGAAAGAACCCAGGTGTCCCTCAACAGAGGAATGGATACAGAAATTATGGTACATTTACACAATGGAGTACTACTCAGCTATTAAACACAATGAATTCATGAAATTCCTAGGCAAATGGATGGATCTGGAGGGCATCATCCTGAGTGAGGTAATGCAATCACAAAAAAACTCACATAACATGTACTCACTGATATGTGGATATTAGCCCAAAAACCTAGATTACCCAAGACACAATTTGATAAACACATGAAACTCAAGAAGAACGAAGATCAAAGTGTGAACACTTCATCCCTTTTTAGAATTAGGAACAAAGCACACATTGAAGGAGTTACAGAGATCAAGTGTGGAGCTGAAACAAAATGATGGACCAACCAGTGACTGCTGTAGCCAGGGTATCCATCCCATAATCAGCCACCTAATGCAGACACTATTGTATATGCCAGCAAGATATTGCTGAAAGGGCCCTGATATAGCTGTCTTGTGTGAGGCTATACCAGTGCCAGGCAAACACAGAAGTGGATGTTCACATTCAGCTATTAGATGGAACAATGGGTTCCCAAGGGAGTAGCTAGAGAAAGTACCCACAGAGCTGAAGGGGTCTCCAACCCTACAAGTGGAAGAACAATATGAACTAACTAGTACCCCCAGAGCTCATGTCTCTAGCTCCATATATAGCAGAAGATGGCCTAGTTGGCCATCATTTGAAAGAGAGGCCCCTTGGTCATGCAAACTTTATATGCCCCAGTACAGGGGAACGCCAGGGACAAGATGTGGGCGTGGGTGGGTAGGGGAGCAGACCAGGGGATGGGGGAGGGTTTAGGGGACTTTCGGAATAACATTTGAAATGTAAATGAAGAATATATCTAATAAAAATTAAAAAAAAACACATTGTACCTAACTTGCAAAGAAATAATAACAGTAAAGGGAAGAAATCTGTACATAAAACAAAATCCAAGCTAGATCTACTGAAAAATAAATACATACTTAGTCATAGTTGCTAACCTGCCTGAGATATAACAAAAATAAATGTTCTAAATAAATGAAATAAAGGGGTGAGAGCCATCTTGTCTCCTGGGACCCTCTCAGACTAATCTGCACAGGTGAGAGTGCGGTCTGCAGAAGCGACACAGCTTCTGACACAGGCCCTGTTTTGGACTCCACATATCCCAGCACTTTCGCCTCCAGAGGAGAGATGGCCGCACGGAAGGGCTCTAACCCCCAGAGCAGGTGAGGGAGCCATCTTGTCTCCCAGATCTCTCTGAGACCAGTCTGCACAGATCAGCTTGCAGACTGCAGAGGGTGAGCAAGCTGACTGCAGAAGCAACACAGCTTCTGGGACAGGCAGAAGCGACACAGCTTCTGGAACAGACCCCTGTTTCAGACTCCAGAAATCCGGGCACCTTCCCTGCCAGAGGAGACGTGGACACCCAGGAGGGCTCTGACCCCGCAGATCAGGTGAGGGAGCCATCTTGTCTCCCTGCTCCCTCTGAGACCAGTCTGCTCAGGTGAGAGTGCAGTCTGCAGAAGTGACACAGTTTCTGGGACAGGCAGAAGCAACATAGCTTCTGGGTCAGGCCCTGTTTTGGGCTGTAGACACCCAGGCATCTTCCCCACCAGAAGAGAGGTGGCTGACCAGGAGGACTCTGACCCCCAGAGCAGGTGAGGGAGCCATCTTGTCTCCCTGGTCCTTCTGAAACCAGTCTGCACAGATCAGCTCCCAGACTTCAGAGAATGAGCAAGCTGAAGGCAGAGCATCACAGATTCTGGGACAGGCAGAAGCCACATAGCTTCTGGGACAGACCCCTATTTCAGGCTCTAGACCTCCGGGCACCATTCCCACCAGAGGAGAGGTGACCACCTGGGAGGGCTATGACATCCAGAACAAGTGAGGGAACCATCTTGTTTCTTGGGTCCCTCGGATACTAGTCTGTGCAGGTGAGCGGGGACTGCAGAGACAACCCATCTTCTGGGTCAGGCCCTGTTTTGGGCCTTCATCTTCAGCCAGGAGGCAGTGTTGAATGCCAGAACTCTGTGCACTTCCCTGCAAGAGGAGAGCTTGCCTGAAGAGAGTACTCTAACCCCTGAGACTCAGAAGAGAGTTGGATTCCCAGGACAGCTGACAAAGTCTAACAGAATCACAGGAGGAACAGGCTCCAGCCATAGACAACTATAAAAAGTAACACCAGAGATTACCAGATGGCGAAAGGCAAACATAAGAATCTTACCAACAGAAACCAAGAACACTCACCATCATCAAAACCTAGCACTCCCAAATCAGCCAGTCCTGGATACCCCAACACACCCAAAAAGCAAGATTCAGATTCAACCCAACACACCGGAAAAGCAAGATTCAGATTCACAACCATACCTCATGATGCTGGTAGAGGACCTTAAGAAGGGCATTAATAACTCACTTAAAGAAATACAGGAGAACACTGCTAAACAGGTAGAAGTCCTTAAAGAATCACAGGAAAACACTGCTAAACAGGTAGAAGTCCTTAAAGGGGAAACACAAAATTCCCTTAAAGAATTATAGAAAAACACAACCAAACAAGTGACGGAATTGAACAAAACCATCCAAGACCTAAAAAGGGAAGTAGAAACAATAAAGAAAACACAAAGTGAGACAACTCTGGAGATAGAAACCCTAGGAAAGAAGTCAGGAACCATAGATGTGAGCAACAGCAACAGAATACAAGTGATGGAAGAGAGAATCTCAGGTGCAGAAGATTCCATAGAGAACATGGGCACAACAATCAAAGAAAATGCAAAGTGCAAAAAGATCCTAACTCAAAACATCCAGGAAATCCAGGACACAATGAGAAGACCAAACCTACAGATAATAGGGGTAGATGAGAATGAAGATTTTCAACTTAAAGAGCCAGCAAATATCTTCACCAAGATTATACAAGAAAACTTCACACACATAAAGAGATGCCCTTGAACATACAATAAATCTACAGAACTCCAAATAGACTGGACCAGAAAAGAAATTCCTCCCAATACATAATAATCAGAAAACTAATGCAATAAATAAAGACAATATTAAAAGCAAGAAGGGAAAAAGGTCACGTTAATATATAAAGGCAAGCCTAATAGAATTACTCCAGACTTCTCACCAGAGACTATGAAAGCCAGAAGATTCTGTACAGATGTTACACAGACCCTAAGAGAACACAAATGCCAGCCCAGGCTACTATACCCTGCAAAACTCTCAATTATCACAGATGGAGATACCAAAGTATTTCATGACAAAACAAAATTCACACAATATATTTCCATGAATCCAGCCCTTCAAAGGATAATAACAGGAAAACACCAACACAAGGACTGAAACTACACCCTACAAAAAGCAAGAAAGTAATCCTTCAACAAACCTAAATGAAGACAGTCACAAGAACAGAATCCCAACTTTAACAACAAAAATAACAGGAAGCAATAATTACTTTTCTTTAATTTCTCTAAACATCAATGGACTCAATTCCCCAATAAAAAGACATACACAAAGAGCCCACTTTCTCCCTACCTATTCAATATAGCACCTGAAGTCCTAGCTAGAGCAATTTGACAACAAAAGGAGACCAAGGGGATACAAATTGGAAAGGAAGAAGTCAAAATATCATGATTTGCAGATTATATGATAGCATATTTAAGTGACCCTAAAAATTCTACCAGAGAACTCCTAAACTTGATAAACAGTTTCAATGCAATAGCTGGATAAAAAAAAAAATACCTCAAACAAATCAATGGCCCTTCTCTATACAAAAGATAAACAGGATGACAAATAAATTAGGGAAACAACACCCATCGCAGTAGTAACAAATAATATACAATACCTTGGTGTGACTCTAACTAAGGATGTGAAAGATGTGTATGACAAGAACTTCCAAGTTTCTGAAGAAAGAAATTGAAGAGGATCTCAAAAGATGCAAAAATCTCCAATGCTCATGGATTGACAGGATTAATATAGTCAAAATGGATATCCTGCCAGAAGCAATGTACAGATTCAATGCAATCCCCATCAAAATTTCAACTCAATTCTTCACTGGGTTAGAAAGGGAAATTTTCAAATTCATCTGGAATAATAAAAAACCTAGAATAACAAAAATTATTCTCAACAATAAAAGAACCTCTGGGGTAATCATAGTGTCTGACCTCAAGCTATACTACAGAGCAATTGTGATAAAAACTGCATGGTACTGGTATAGAGACAGACAGATAGATCAATGGAATAGAATTGAAGACCCAGAAAAGAATCCACACATCTATGGTCACTTGATCTATGACAAGGGAGCTAAAAGCATCCAGTGGAAAAAAGACAGCATTTCAACAAATGGTGCTGGCACAAGTGGCAGTTATCATGTAGAAGAATGCGACTTGATCCATACTTATTTCCTTGTACAAAGCTCAAGTCTAAGTGGATCAAAGAACTCCACAAAAACCAGAGACACTGACACTTATAGAGGAAAAAGTGGGGGAAAGCCTCGAAGATATGGGCACTGGGGAAAAATTCATCAATGGCTGGTGTTGTAAGATCAAGAATTGACAAACAGGACCTCATGAAATTGCAAAGCTTCTGTAAGGCAAAAGACACTGTCAATAAGACAAAAAGGCCACCAATGGATTGGGAAAGAATTTTTACCAATCCTAAATCTGATATGGGCATAATATTCAATATATAAAAAGAGCTAAAGAAGTTGGACTACAGAAATTCAAATAACTCCATTAAAAATGGGGTACAGATCTCAACAAAGAATTCTCAAGTGAGAAATACCAAAGGGCTGAGAAGCACCTGAAAAAATGTTCATTATCCTTAATCATCAGGGAAATCCAAATCAAAACAACCTTCGGATTCCACCTCCAGTCAGAGTGGCTAAGATCAAATATTCATGTGACAGCAGATGCTGGTGAGGATGTGGAGAAAGAGGAACACTCCTCCATTGCTGGTGGGATTGTAAGCTTGTACAACCACTCTGGAAATAAGTCTGGTGGTTCCTCAGAAAATTGGACATAGTACTACTGAAAGATCCAGCAATACCTCTCCTGGGCATATACCCAGAAGATGTTCTAATTTGTAATAAGGACACATGCTCCACTATGTTCATAGCAGCCTTATTTTTAATAGCCAGAAGCTGGAAAGAACCCAGATGTTCCTCAGCAGAGGAATGGATACAGAAAATGTGGTACATTTACACAATGGAATAGTACTCAGCTATTAAAAACAATGAATTTATGAAATTCTTGGGCAAATGGATGTATCTGGAGGATATTATCCTTAGTGAGGTAACCCAATCACAAAAGAAGTCACTTGATATGCATTCACTGATAAGTGGATTTTAGCCCAGAAAGTTAAAATACCCAAGATACAATTTGAAAAAACACATGAAAATCAGGAAGAATGAAGAAGACAAAAGTGTAGATACTTCATTCCTCCTTAGAATAGGGAAGAATACACCCATGGAAGGAGTTACAGTGATTAAGTTTAGAGCTAAGACAAAAGGATGGACCATCCAGAGACTACCCCACCCAGGGATCCATCCCATAATCAGCCACCAAACCCAGACACTATTGTGTATGCCAGCAAGATTTTGCTGAAAGTACCCTGATATATCTGTCTCCAGTCAGGCTATGCCAGTGCCTGGCAAATACAGATAGAAGTGCATGCTCACAGTCATCTATAGGATGGAACACAGGGCCCCCAATGGAGGAGCTAGAGAAAGTGCCTAAGGAGCTGAAGGGGTCTGCAACCCTATAGGTTGAACTACAATATGAACTAACCAGTACCCCCAGAGCTCATGTCTCTAGCTGCATATGTAGCAGAAGATGTCCTAGTAGGCCATCATTGGGAAGAGAGGCCCCTTGGTCTTGCAAACTTTATATGCCCCAGTACAGGGGAACACCAGAGCTAAGAAGTGGGAGTGGGTGGATAGGCGACCAGGGCCGGGGAATTTATAGGTGACTTTCGGGATAGCATTTGAAATGTAAATAAAGAAAATGTCTACTAAAAAATGAAATAAAGGGAAAATGCTCTCTTTTTAATTGTAATTAACTAATAAATGCATAAAATAAAATTTTGAGAAATAAGGTCATGAATGTGAATTTAAAAATCACACACAATTTAGTAATGTAATATAAAAGATTTTACTTTTCATAATTTAGATTTTTTTTTCCTTATTGAGGAAAAAGCAGAAATGAAGAGGCTCACATTAGTTTGTTCTATATCATATCCTATGACTTCAAATAATGGCTTATGCTAATTTAATAATTGAAGTGGTTTTTTGTTGAGTGCTAAGCAATGCATTCAAATGGGCATAATTCCTTCATCCTAACTTAGGTCTCCTAGGAAACCGATGTGCTAGGCATTCATTTTCATTGTTCCATTCTATAGCACAGTGGGCCCCTGAGTTTTAGAGGTGTGCGGCACACAATCAAGAACTCTGTCTCTAATCCTGCAGTTCTAAATCAGTACACTTTCATGAGTACCAACTCAATTTTCACAGAATGAACTTTATTTCTCACAATGACTGATATAATTGGTGTTGTTATTTTTCCCCTCCAACCTGTCAGAGTCAAGTCCCAGAGGAAGGAGGAAAAGTGTCAAGTATGCTTTAAAATGTATATCACTTGTCATTGAACAACTTGGAAATCTCCATCCTGAATCTTTTATGCTGATATAAAGCATACACAGAGTCTGTTTAATTAGTACCTGTTGAATCTACAATATATGCTGAATTTAAAACTATTTCCAAGAAGCTTCTCATTAGTTATGATTTGCGATAATACTGGGAGAAATATGACAAGCAATTTATCTTCTAAATTTCTCTAAAAGTCAGTTACACAGCAATAGAAAGTCAGTAAAAAACATTACCATTCATATTGTAGAAAATATATTGTTATGATTTTTATTAGTTTGGGGGCAGTGGAGTAGATTGTTCCATACATGTGCTTGTATATGTATATATGTATATACACAGAGATACACACACAGAAGAAGAAGAGAAGATGTATGTGTATTCCCTGGATTTTTCAAATTTATTTTAATTGTGTGCATGTACATATTCTTAGCATCTCTATAGTGCTAATAACAGTCTATAACTTTTCTTCCAGAGAATCTCACAGCCCCTACATTCTTTCTTGGGCACCACTGTTATACAGACACACGCAGGCAAAATATCCATACAAATAAAATGAAATAAACACATGGAAAAAAGTTTCTTTTATTACTGATACTTAAATTGTATTTATTTCTCTGGTTAGTAAATCTATAGCCCTTCAAAAGTCTTCATTATACATATCATATGGTATTTAATTACTATAGTGCACTTCCTCTCTCAAAAATATACTTTGAGTTTTGGTTTGAATGGCTTGGTTTTAATGAGTTGAAAGCATAGAACACAGGGGTGGCTAGATGGGTTTAATGGTCAGATGGTTCTTACACATCCCCAAATTCTGAATAATTGGTGACACTCACTACAGTGGTAAATTCTGTTGCTGAATTTGGTTTTGGAAAATGCTAATTGAACATTGCCTTTAACAGCTTCAACCTTTCTCTACCAGTAGTTAAACAAAAGCATAGAACATTAATGAAACCTAAATAGATGAGATAATAAAAGTGAATGACTAGTGTTAGCTTACACCCAACAATGAACACATGGATAGTTGGAAGGCTATGGATAATTAACTTACAATTTGGATATACAAACATCTCTGGTTTATAATTAGAGTCACTGATTTAAAAATAGTAATAACTCAGAAAGATGTTTAATTTTCACATTAGTTATTTATCCTCTGCCCTCTGTATACATAGCAAAAGATTCATGTACTCGCACTCAGCTTCATAGTATCTCAAAATAAAATGAAGTAGAAGAATTTCACTCTCTATGCTCACTCCTACCTTCTGGGTCAATGGGCTGGATTTCCCTATTCTCCTTCTAACCTCTCTAAATAAAATATACACGTTGTGGCTGAGCTACCTTCCTCTATGTTAAAACAAGCTTCTTTAGCTGGATCTGGAAGGATGGGAGAAGGGGAAGAATATAATCAAAATACATTTGAAGTTAAAAATAATTTTAAATAATAAAATAAATAATATAGACAATCATTTTACCTCTCTGCAAATAATTATGTAGCATATAATGATGATAATCTTTCTCAAAAATACTGCAGGTATCATGGCCCAAATATGTAATTCAAGCATTACAGATAGCAACAGAGAAGCAAGAGTCAAAGACCATTATTTGCTACACTGTGAATCTGTGTTCATCCAGGGCTATTTGAGCCTATCTCAAAAATTATTTCACTTGGCCATATATATCTTGTCAATATCCAACTCATTTGTCTTGTTTTCCAACAGAAGTTCTTGAAGGATCTGCATTCATTTCTCCTAATTCATCTTGTCTTTATTTACCCTCAATTCTTACTCATTCAGGTCACTCAGACTTCTTTTCTTCAAACTACCCCACAGGCATTCTTGGGAAGTTCATCAGGAGGCATTATGTTTCTGAGCTAGCATTCACAAGTCTGCCCTTCTTTTTCTGTGCCTAAAGTAGAATTGCTAATGCTTGCTAATTCTGCCTATCCTATACTTGGCATGAAGGAAACCACCACATTCTTAGGTTGTATGTATCTGACATGTATGTTTCAGGTTACTTTAACCTCTTCATGTATGTATCAGATTTCTTTACTCTAACCATCTGCATGCACGAGAGTGAGCTTGGATGGGTGATCATTTGTTATTAAATGCAGATGTGAGTGTCACATATGTGAAGGACAGCAGACAGCATCTGTTGTTGGTCACCACGTTGAAGCAAGTTTTATTTTGTTACAGACAGCATCCATATTGGATAGAAAAAAAGTAGAGTGAATAGACATTTTGGGAGCATTGAAGGACTAATTTCAGCTTTCGGAACCAGGAGGCTCAAAGACAACAATTGAATGATTGGCTGTTATTGAAGTGAGATTAATATGAACAATGCAAATGTCATTCAAAAATGTTCAGATGACCTAAGCATGAAAATAAATTATGTCCAAAAAAAAAAAAAAAATAGCCAGGCAGTGGTGGTACACACCTTTAATTCCAGCACTTGGGAGGCAAGGGCAGGCAGATTTCTGAGTTTGAGGTTAGCCTGGTCCATAAAGTGAGTTTCTGAGCAGCCTGGGGTACACAGAGAAACCCTATCTTGAAAAATCAAAAAAAAAAAAAAAAGAAAAGAAAAGAAAAGCAATTATGTCATTAGAAATAACATAATTGGGGCTGGTGAGATGGCTCAGCGGGTAAGAGCACCCGACTGCTCTTCCAAAGGTGATAAGTTCAAATCCCAGCATCCACATGGTGGCTCACAACCATCCGTAACGAGATCTGGCGTCCTCTTCTGGAGTGTCTGAAGACAGCTACAGTGTACTTACATATAATAAATAAAATAAATCTTAAAAAAAAAAAGAAATAACATAATTGCTATTACCAAACCAAGATGAGCATCATTTCTTAGTAAGTAACAAATTATGTATCCTTATTCTTCTAAAAGATGAGCACTTGACTGAAGAACAACTATTAAAATTCCTAAGCATTGACTCAACCTAGTAAGTAACTTGTTAATAGGGACTAATATTCCTAGGTGTATAAAATATCTAGTCATTGAAAACATGTAACAGTAATATTTTTAATTATCTTTCTCATTTTAGCACTGTAGGTAAATTCAAAGGTAGCACATTAATGGGCTAGAATTACTATTCAACACCCAGCTTGATATTTTCAGAAAATTACATCTTTTTTTTCCTTTGGTCATCACTAATTACACAAATGTTCTAGACAGCATCTCATTCAACTTGGGAGTCTTCCCAAGGACTCCCATTCTTCTCCATTACCTATGCACCCTGATGGCTTTTCTCAGTGTTCACCTTCAGTCATCCCACTATTTAGAAACTCAATCAGTATCTATATTTAATTAAGTTAAATCAGTAATATATGAAACTATGACCAAAATATTCATTTGAATTGGCATCATCATGTTCAGAGAATCAGAATCAAAGCTCACCAGTTTACTACATGGTGGTTTGTGTGGAGCTACTCACTATTATTTACATTATAAATTTTGAAGAATAATTTTTCTAATTTCATTTTTATTCTAATGAAAAGGAAAATAATTTTGTTTTGAATACTCATCTGTATTCCCATAGATAAAAGTAGCCCTCTCTACTTATCAAAGACACTTCTTTTCTAAACAAACAAACACAATTGCAGAACGCTACCACTGGCCACGCTGCAGAGAACAACAGACTGTTGGGTGCTCAGCTACAACAGACACAGCCACAATACCATGGCAACACAGAAGGAATATCACTGAAGAGAGACAGGAGATATTGTAAGAGCCCAAGGATAGTTGCTGAAAGACAATCTTACAGAAATGAGAGGAAGGTGAACCCATGAAGTCTCAACAACATGGTAGCTTAAAGGACACCTGAGCAATGACATCATCTGACATGACAAGTTGAACGGTGGGAATTCTCAAGTATCACCATCCTTAAATGAAGAGGTATAGACAACTACAAACTATTGAAAGAAGGAGAATTACTCCTCCCTGGAGCGGGGAGCCACCTAATGATGCAATACACTGGTCCGCTCTAAACAACAAACATTTGGGCAAGTGATGAAAATACAGTATGAATATATGGCATTTTAAATTAACTTTAAGAAGCCATAACTGATTCCACAGGGGTATAAACTATTAACTAAACAAGCCCATTTCATTCTAAAACTTGGATGAGATTTTTGAACTCAAATAGTTCATTGCACATAATGCAAACATCAATAAAAATAAAAGAGGTAATGAAATATTTTTAAGATAATTCAGGCTTCTGAGTAATAATAATAATAATAATAATAATAATAATAATAATAATATTTGCATAGTAAAATCTTTGTAATGATATATAGTTCACTAAAACTAAATATCCACATACTTTAGAAAAGAAAATCAGGAATTTGTTCATAAAATGGATTTGTATTAATATGTTCCTCTTTAAAAATAAACTATATTCCATATAATGACAATAAAAATTGTATAATGTGTTCATGGTAGGCATGGTAACAGGACAACCCTTATGTGACCCACATAAGAGACCTTCCTTATAGTTCTGTGTAAAGTAAACAGCAAATATATTAAAAGGTTCCATATCTGTGCTTCATTAGACAAATTTATACTTATAGATTAATTTACTCTAGGAAAATGATAACATATGCATGATTCACAAATATTTCTCAATAATTTAGTATGTATTTCTAATTTTAATAAAATATTTCCTATTTCCATTTGAATTGTAATCAAATTTGATTCCTTTAGATTCCACCAAGTTTCACTTTATTCTTAATCATAGAAAAGTTCAATATATTACCATTTTGAGATGATAATAAGTCTTTTAGAAATATTTTTGACATATTTTTATGTCAAGTTTGACTTAGATTAATTTGTCTGTATTTTATATTTTACTCAAACTTTATTTTAGAACTTGGCTTACTTGCCCATTTACTTGTGTAATATTTTAATTCTTGTCTTATTTATATATTTATCATGCCACAGACACTGCTGAATAAGTTCCTGTAAGTTCCTGTTGTTTCTTGGAGGTACCAAGGTACAAGGAGAAAATTACTAAGCATGTGCACATATACGTGATGAGGGGTCCAAGTATAGTTATGAGTCTATAACCAGTGAGTTTACTTAGATAAAAAGAGTTTGAAAGAGAGGTGAGCCCATTACTCTGAGAGAAAAGCAAGAGCTGTGTGCTATGAGAGATAGCGTGGACTTCTGGTAGGTGTACTCAGTTAGCAAGTGCTAAGTAAGGATACTAACAGATTGGATATAAAATGACAAGAGCAATTAGTTTAGAACAAGAAGAAGATGAATAAACAAGATTTCCTTTTTTTTTTTTTTTTGATTATTTGTAATGAGAACCAAAGGATTTTAAATTTGGAATAACACTGCAAGTGACACCATTTTCACACATTTCAAAATCCCTGTGAACCTTGGTGCTAGCATGGGTCATTTTTAAAGCATGGCTTGGCTCAGTGTGATGTCCTTAGTTATCACTTAGCCTCCATGACTCAATTCTGTGCTTTGTAACAGAAGCTCAGTTCTTTCAAGCAGCTTCAAATACTGACCTCTGACTTCTTGAAAATAAGCTTAAAGTCTTTTTTTTAAAATAAAATCTAGATTTCTCTTCCCATACTAATTCCTTTAAAAATTTCAAACTTTAGCTTATCATTCTTCCAAGTGTTCTGTTGCATAGACAGCCCAGCTTTCCCTTCATAATTCCCTGATGTGTGTATGAGCCTGTTAATTCTGTCATCTGGTTATCCAATCCATATTCCTTTTATAACCATCTTACAGTATTCATGAAATTTCTCGTGTCCTTACAGAATCTGTTTCCTTCCGAACCGGAATCATACCAGGTAAAATCTAAACAGCGGGGCAGACTCACTCAGACAGAAATGTAGGTTTACCCTATATGGAGACCCTAGATTCATTTAAAGTTTGTTTGGTTTTGTATGTATATTTCATGAAAGTAAAGAAGGACCACAAGAATGAATCAAGAAATCCTAAAGGGGATTGGGGATAATAAAATACACATGAGGTTGGCTGGACACTGATTGGGAGTTGGTAAAAGTGACATGTAGAATTTGCAAATACCAAAATGAAACCATTATTTCTTATGCTAATTTTACTCATTCTTTAAGTGAAGAAATAAAAGAGATTTGATGTTCTTGCATTCTTTCATTTTAAGTAAGCTCAGTGATTGAATCAAGTCATATGGAGGACAGAACAGCACAGAGCTGCATTCTGGTCCCCCACCTTCTGGCCTCGGAGCTTTGACACTGGTGTTTCTAAAATAAAACTGAAGTGGTTATAGGAAAATATAAGAAAGTTTTACTTTTGCCAAAGAAAACAACTTCCATCTATAAGAATGCTATCCAAGATAAAAGGGCAATAGCATAATTCTCAAGTGCAAATCACTAAATACTCCTAGTGACAGAGAGATGACAAAAAAATCCCTAAGTGTGCAGTTTCAACAAGAAAGGATATTATAAAATGAAATGTTCAAATCTTCATCTAAGGCACATAAAGGGGCTGCCCTGACTCTTTATCTCTTATACCAAAATATCCTACACTCCTCTGGTATGGTGCACCATGAAAACCTTTCCCTGATTCTCCAGTTTGATTTGTAAAATATTTCTCTAAACTTAACTCCATTTTAGTCTGTGTTTTTATTCTCTAAATTACAATATTAACTTCTTCCTTGAGAAATTTAACAAAATACTGGTGACTGTGGTGCTCTTGTCTAGAACTCTTATAAGAAACTTGTCCAGTCGAAGACCCAGAAATGAATCCACACACCTATGCTCACCTGATCTTTGACAAGGGAGATAAAACTATCCAGTGGAAAAAAGACAGCCTTTTCAACAAATGGTGCTGGCACAACTGGCAGCTATCATGTAGAAGACTGGGAATTGATCCATTCTTATCTCCTTGTACNCCTAGTTGGCCATCAGTGGGAAGAGAGGCCCCTTGGTTATGCAGACTTTATATGCCCCAATACAGGGGAACGCCGGGGCCAGGGGGTGGGAGCGGGTGGGTAGGGTAGCAGGGCCGGGAGGGGGGAGGATACAGGGAACTTTCTGGATAACACTTGAAATGTAAATGAAGAAAATATCTAATAAAAGTTGAAAAAAAATAAATAAAAAATAAAAATAAAAATAAAAATAAAAATAAAAAAAAAAAAGAAAGTTGTCCAGGAGTAGTTTTCAAGGAAGTCCTCCAGACCAACACCACTACCACCCACTGAGAGGGTAGAAAAAAAAAATAGAACCTCTTGCTTCTAACCTGGTCCTAGTGAATGAAAAATTCTAATGGGGACCAGTAACCTCAACAAAACGTTACAGGTAAATAAGATATAACTTCTTCCACATGTTTCATTCTAAAACTGTTAGTAGAAGCAAAAGAGATGTACCAAAGATATATTTTAAAGGAAATATAATAGAATATATTATAATTGAATATGTGTGTGTGTGTGTGTGTGTGTGTGTGTGTGTGTGTGTGTGTGTGTGTGTTTGTCTCTCTCTATCTGTGTCTTTGTCTCTGTCTCTCTCAGGGTACACACACACACACACACACACACACACACAGAGAGAGAGAGAGAGAGAGAGAGAGAGAGAGAGAGAGAGTCAGAGAGAGAGTCAGAGTCTAGCTCAGGGCTTGGATGAGAGCTGTGTGGCCATTTCCTGACTTTCTGTTTTGTTCTTTTGTTTCAAATATTTACTTTATTTTTAAAACTTGGAAATAAATTAAAAGTCACATGGCAACAAAATCAATAAACTGTGATACAATTAGAATCAACACTCAAAATAGAAGCTGCCAAATTTCAAATTAAATTTTACATTTCCAAAATCAAGTGTCCATAGGTGTGAGGGTTTACTTCCAGGTCTTCAATTCTATTCAGTTGATCTACCTGTCTATCTCTGTAGCATGTTTTTTTTTTTTTTGTTTTTTGTTTTTTGTTTTTACCACAATTGCTCTGTACTACAGTTTGAGGTCAGCGAGAGGCAATTCGCCCATAAGTTGTTTATTGTTGAGAATTGTTTTGGCTCTACTGGATTTTTTGTTTGTTGATAAGAAGTTGAGAATTCTCTTTCCATGTCTGTGAAGAATTGTGTTGGAATTTTGATGGGGATTGCATTGAATCTGTAGGTTGTTTTTGATAAGATGGCCATATTCACTATGCTAATCCTACCAATCAATGGGCATGGGAGATCTTTCCATCTTCTGAGATCTTCTTTGATTTATTTCTTTAATGATTTGAAGTTCTGGCCATACAGATCTTTCACTTGCTTGGTAAGAGTTAAACCAAGATACTTTATACTATTTGTTACCCTAATTTCTTTTTCATTCTGTTTATCATTCATACTAAAAAGCTATTTATTTGTTTGAGTTAATTTTATACACTGGCACTTTGCTGATTTTATCAGCCATGGGAGTCCTATCGTAGAACTTTGGGGTCGTCTGTGTATACTGTCATAGATTCAACGATATCTTGAATTCTTCCTTTCTAATTTGTATTCCCTTGATCTCCTTTTGTTGTTTAATTGACCCAATTAGAATTGCAAGTGCCATATTTAATAGATATGGAGAAAGTAGTCAGCCTTGCCTTGCTCCTAATTTTAGAGGGATTGCTTCTACTTTCTTTCCATTTAATGAACATATTAATTGGTTAATTTTGGCTGTTGATTTGATATGATCATTTATTATGATCATCTCTTTAGATGCTTAGAAAGCATTTGACAAAAATCCAACACACTTTCATGATAAAAGTCTTGGAAAGATCAAGAATTCAAGGCCCATACCTAAACATAAAAAAGCAATACATAGCAAACCAGTAGCCAACATCAAACTAAATGGAGAGAAACTGGATGCAATCCCACTAAAATCAGGGATAGACAAGGCTGCCCACTTTCTCCCTACCTATTCAATATAGTACTCGAAGTCCTAGTCAGAGCAATTCAACAACAAAAGGAGATCAAGGGGATACAAATTGGAAAGGAAGAGGTCAAAATATCACTATTTGCAGATAATAGCATAGTATATATAAGTGACCCTAAAAATTCAACCAGAGAACTCCTAAACCTGATAAACAGCTTCAGTGCTGTAGCTGGATATAAAATTAACTCAAACAAATCAGTGGCCTTTCTCTACACAAGGGATAAACAGGCTAAGAAAGCAATTAGGGAAACAACACCCTTCAGAATAGTCACAAAAAATATACAATGCCTTGTTGTGACTCTAACTAAGGAAGTGAAAGATCTGTATGATAAGAACTTCAAGTCTCTGAAGAAAGAAATGGAAGAAGATCTCAGAAGATGGAAAGATCTCCCATACTCATGGACTGGCAGGATTAATATTGTAAAAATGGCTATCCTGCCGAAAGCTTATACAGATTCAATGCAATCCCCATCAAAATTTCAACTCAATTTTTCACTGAGATAGAAAGGGCAATTTGCAAGTTCATCTGAAATAATAAAAAACCTAGGATAGCAAAAACACTTCTCAACAATAAAAGAACCTCTGGGGGAATCACAGTGTCTGACCTCAAGATGTACTACAGAGCAATTGTGCTAAAAACTGTACAGTACTGGTACAGTGACAGACAAGTACATCAATGGAATAGAATCGAAGACCCAGAGATGTACCCACACACCCATGGTCTTTTGATCTTTGACAAGGGAGCTAAAACCATCCAGTGGAAAAAAGACAGCATTTTCAACAAATGGTGCTGGCACAACTGGAGGTTATCATGTAGGAGAATGTGAATTGATCCCTTCTTATCTCCTTATACAAAGCTCAAGTCTAAGTTGATCAAGGAACTCTACATAAAAGCAGAGACACTGAAATTTATAGAGGAGAAAGTAGGGGAAAGCCTCAAAGATAAGGGCAAAGGGGAAAAATTTCTGAACAGAACAGCAATGGCTTGTGCTGGAAGATCGAGAATCCACAAATGGGCCCTCATAAAATCTCAAAGCTTCTCTATGGCAAAAAGATACTGTCAATAAGACAAAAAGGCCACCCAGAGAAAGGATCTGGTAGGGGACTAATATCCAATATATACAAAGAACTCAAGAAGCTGGACTCAAGAAAATCAAATAAACCTATTAAAAAATGGTCTACAGAGCTAAATAGAATTCTTAACTGAGCAATGGCTGATAAGCACCTGAAAAAAATGTTCAACATCCTTTATCATTAGGGAAATGCAAATCAAAACAACCTTGGGATTCTACCTCATACCAGTCAGAATTACTAAGATCAAAAATTCAGGTAACAGTAGATACTGGTGAGGATGTGGAGAAAAAGGAACACTCCTCCATTGCGGGTAGGATTGCAAGCAGGTACAACTACTCTAGAAAACAGTTTAGTTGTTCCTCAGAAAATTAGACATATTACTACCAGAATATCCAGCAATACCTCTCCTGGCTATATACCCAGAAGATGTTCCAACTTGTAATAAAGACACATGTGCCACTATGTTCATAGCAGCCCTATTTATAATAGCCAGAAGCTGCAAAGAACCCAGATGTCCCTCAAGAGAAGAATGGATAGAGAAAATATGGGACATTTACACAATGGAGTATTTCTCAGCTATTAAAAAATGAAGTTATGAAATTCTTAGGATATCATCCTGAGTGAGGTAACCCAATAACAAAAGAACACACATGATATGCACTCACTGATATATGGATATCAGCCCAGAAATTTAGAATACCCAAGATATAATTTGCAAAACACATGAAACTCAAGAAGAAGGAAGACCAAAGTGTGGATACTTCGTTCCTTCTTAGAATGGGGAACAAAATACCAATGGAAGGAGTTACAGA